>QRDG01000628.1:122995-148592 GCA_012064385.1 Puccinellia tenuiflora | reverse complement strand
AATCTGGCCGTTGGGCACAGATTCGCGCAGGGCCGGTACTACCGCCCCACACAAATCATTCCACCAATGGCTCTCTGCAAAAACCTGCAGGGCCGGTACTTCTGAAAAAAGGCCCGGTAGTACCGATTGACCCGGTACTACCGGAACAACTTCCGGGGCACTTCCGGAAAAAGTTAACAGAAGCTCAAAAACTTAAGCGGAAGTAGCCCCGATACTAGGCCCAGTACTATCGGCCATGGGCCGACCGGTACTACCGGCTAGTACCCCGGTACTACCGGTTATTGAAAAATAGCAGATCCTGAAACTGAATAGCTTTTGCACAGAAACTCCGATCGAGGTGAATCCAATTTTGTTGGAAAGAGGACACCAGGGGCTACCCTACAAAAAGTAAAAATATTGTAAATAAGCAAGGGAGATTTTTCTAATAAATGGAAGAGTGAAACCTTCCACAATGAGGAACCGAAAAAATCTCCAAAACCGAAGACACAATAGAAGACACATACGAAAACCGTTTTCGGTGAATTTGGCCTTGTCGTGACAAGCACGACAAGCACCAAGACCACAGCATGATAAGAGCCAAATAAGAACCAATAAAGATGATGCCAAGGATGCAAAAGTTTGAGCTCTCTACGACGATACGATCAAGATACTCGCTCGAGAGCCCCTCTTGATAGTACGGCTATCTATCCTATAAACCGGTCTCTCAACTAACATCATGCGACTGGTAAAATATAAAACCTATCAAAATCATACCTTTGCCTTGCGCATAAACCATTTGAGCTAGATGATGACGATCTTTGTCTTCTCAAGATGGACCACCTTTCTTGATTGCGCTCCGCTTGATGAATACTCACAAATTGCTCCCCCATACACTGATATGGGAGAGACACTCTTCAACATATCTTCACTTGGCTAATATCTTGATGACGATCGCCACACGACATCATCCTTCATGAGCTACATAGGATCTTTCTTCCGATGCATACTCATGGAGAGGTACCTAACCACACAAGACAATACCAAGCACATAGATTATGGGTTAGTTCACAAGACTATATTGACAACGCTTACCACCCATGAGATCACATGGTCTCTCATGGTACATCACTAGTCTTGTGTGTTGATCAGCTTGCACCTAGCCTGGATCAACAAGTAATCTTCTTCATCTAGCCTTAACATATGGAGTTCAAACATTGCTATGGACCAAACCTACAAATGTAACTCAATGCATACATTAGTCCATAGAGATTGTCATTAATTACCAAAACCACACATGGGGGCAACCATGCTCTTTCAATGTGCTCCTTGAGCAAGACGAAGCCGCGTCATGCGCTAATGACCTTATCAAGGAAGCCACGTCAGCCCTATTGACCTTACGAAGTGGTGTGTGTGGGGGGGAGGGGGGAGAAGATGGGCTTTTATAGGATCCTCAATTCCTGACTGTTATTGACATTATCAAGGAAGCTCAGACTGCCCAATGTATCCGAGGGAGAAGATGTGCTTTAAAAAGGAGCCCAAACAAAGCTCAGGTTATCCCATGTCTAGACAATATGCAATGTCAAGCTAGAAATAGGGGCACTTATTGTGGTGGAGCTGCATATGAGAAATTTTTATAGGATAGAAATATTAAGTATCACTCCGAACTAAGTTTTGGTGATAGTGCAGGTTTTCCCACTACTCAAGTAAGCGCAAAAGAATGTGAAAATAAAATTTTAGACTCTTTTCCCTTTATAGACGGGGGAGAAGTTCACCAACCCTCATGTGTCTCCCTCCACTTGACAAATATTTGATTATAAAGCTCATTTACGAGTTGTTACCGAGTTGGATTAGGGTTCACCTGTTACCGACCTATTAGGTCAGGACCACTATAAATACCTCTTGTAAGCCGCCGCACGGGATAAGCCACATATTGTAAATCCCGTCGCGTTTGTAACCTCACCTGAAATAGTGAAGTATTGCTGACTGACGCGCGTGATTTTTTCTCTTCCTTGTTGGAAGGGTTTTCCACGTTAAAATCTCGTGTCCCCGTTGGTTTGATCTTGTTTAATTTCATTGTTGTTTTGCTATCGCGTGTAACATAAATGATTAGTCCTGATGATGCGAATGTCATCAATACAAAAATCCACTTAGAGGTAAAGATGTCATTTTAAGGGAGTGTTCTTGCAATGTAAGCCAAACTTGCATCAAAACAGACGTCACACTGGCAGACCAAGTTCCAACACTTACCTGAAGACTTACTATATCATTACCTTATATTTGAAAAACATAACAAATGTACGTATTTTCAGACAATTTTTTTTACATGTAAGTTTCACCTCAATATCTATTGGCATGCTTTTTCTCAAAATCTTACAACATGAAAGTACAGATTTTGCTAAGATCTAGAAAAGATATGTACATATAGCTATCTTTTTTATGGCATGGATTTTCAAAAGAGACTAGATCGTGGTCCAAATCGTGAGACTAGCCATTCATGTGATGATATGCTTTTTTTCGAGCCGAACGCACACTTCATGCAAGGTTGTACACAAAACATTCGCTCACTATTTCTTCTGTTTTGTTTTAATCTATTCTCTAGCTCCATTTCTTGCGAGCAAGTGGAACCTTTAATTTTTGTTCGAGAACCCACGGATGATCTGCGCATTCTTTCATTAAGCATGCAAAGAGAAGTTCGTACACGGAAGAGAGAAAAAAAAAAGAAACCACCTAAACCGTGACGCCTGCTTTGCTGTACCGGTTCTACGACACTGAAAGCGATTTCTTCCTAACCGGGAAGGGGTTGAGGCAAGGGGACCCTTTCGCTCCTCTGCTGTTTAATTTTATTGTTGATGTTTTCTCTAGAATGTTAATCAAAGGGTGCGGGGCCAATCTGATTAGGGGGTTGTGTACCAATTTCATTCCAGGGGGTGTGGTTAGCCTACAATATGCGGATGATACCCTTCTTTTTTTAGAAAATAATGAGAGAGTAGCCATTAATTTGAAATGGATCCTCTCCTGTTTTGAATAGCTCTCAGGGATGAAAATTAATTATCACAAGAGTGAGCTGCTCTCCATTAATATGTCCAGAGAGGACATGCAACCTTTTTTTGGACATTTTTCAATGTACCCAGGGGACTTTCCCGATGAAATATCTTGGGGTACCTTTACATTTTAATAAACTAAGTAGAGAGGATCTCCAGCCATTAGTGGACAGTCTGCTCAAATGGATGTCTACGTGGAGAGGTAAATTCCTGTCGATAGAAGCTAAAAGGATTCTTATCCAGACATGTTTGTCTAGTATTCCTATCTACCTTCTATCTTTTTTCAAATTCCCTAAATGGGCGTTGGCCCTGATCAACACTCAACTTGCTAACTGTATGTGGAGTGATGAGGAGGGAAATAGGAAGATCCACTTGGCCAATTGGCAATCCATCTGCACGAGGAAGGATTTTGGAGGTTTGGGGGTTCCAAACCTACAAGATCTTAACCTATGCCTCTTAGGGTCATGGGTTAAGAGGTACATTAATGGGGAAGGGAGTCTTTGGAGGAGAATTATTGATGCGAAATATAATACAAAGAATCCAAACATCCTTTGCTGTAAAGAACTGAACCCATCCATCTTCTGGAAAAGTGTGTTATGGGCTACCAAAGCAGTTCAGTTAGGGTATAGATGGCAGGTTGGGAATGGTAGATCCATCCGTTTCTGGGAAGACGTTTGGTTCGGTAATTGTAACCTTGCAACCCAATTCTGGGATTTATATTTTATTTGTAATCAACAAACTCTAACCATAGCTGATATATGGGATGGGAGTGAGCTTAAATGTACCTTTAGAAGAACTTTCACTGAGCCCTTGATGGTGCAGTGGTTAGAGCTCTTGGGCATTATTAACAGCATTTCGCTTTCCGATGATGAGGATCAGCTTCTTTGGAGGTACGATTCTAAGGGTGTATACTCATCGAAATCACTATATGCTATAGTGAATTTCTGAGGGGTGCAACCTGTTTATCTTCCTTCGGTTTGGGAGATTAAAATCCCTCTGAGGGTTCAGATTTTTCTCTGGCTGTTGTCGCAAAATAAAATTATGACAACCGACAACCTTAGGAAGAGGGGCATGCCTAAACCTCTAGAATGTTGCCTTTGCAAAGAGTTTGAATCTGTTGCACATTTGTTCTTTGACTGTATAGTTGCGCACCAGATGTGGTCTGTGGTCAAAGAGGTTTTCGGGGTAGAAATTTGTGATTACTACTCTCTAGCCTCTAAATGGCTCAAAAAGCATTTACAGTTAAACGTTGTTTCTTCAGCTGTTCTTTGGAGCCTGTGGATCAACAGGAAAAATATTGTGTTTAACAGGAAAACTTGGCTGAATCTTAAACAGGTTTGGCATCTGATTCTGCTTCATCTAAGGAATTGGAAAATTCCTTTCAAGCACCTGGAATGGACGCTGGTGGACAGGTTTGTGACGCTGCTCACAAACAAGCTTCAGTCACCCTTGGAGATCATGTCGGGCTAGCTTGCAAAGCCTTTGGATGGACTTCTTCATGGGCGATGGAGAGATCCAGCGCCAAACACGGAGGGAGGGCGACCCTGGCTTATCTCGCAGCACATCCGGAAGAGGCTGACAACATTCATGTCATCATCAACTGAGGTGTTGTGGTGCTGTTTGGGTTTGCTTTGCAAAGTTGTTTGCTCCCCTATGCAATGACTGTTGCGGAGAAAAAAGACAATTGCTATTTAGCTTTAGTTTTCGTTCGGAGGCTGTTGTTCCTTCAGACTGGTTCTATTTCCCTAGCAGGCCTGCGTGCCGTATCCTTTACTTTTCGCATAAGAATACTTGTATGGCACTCTGTGGTTTCGTTTTATTGAAAATGGAGCCGGGGCTCCCCTCTGTTAGTCTAAAAAAAAACATCTACTCGATCTCTCTCAAAAGCCCATGCACGCCTACAAGACAACCGGATCCTACACTCATCAAGAATGACCACTAAGACGATCGTGGAAGGGGACGCCTTGTTGTCAAAAACCCGAGCATTCCCCTCTAGCTAAACAGCAATTGTCAGCATGATGATGATCGAGTTGGCATTCCTTTAATTTAAATTAGAGCATTTGCTGTTAGGCTGCACGTAGTAGCGTCACGAAAAAAGAAAAAAAGAAATTGAAGTAGGTCTAGCAATAGCAGCGTCGTGTTGTTTCAATAAACCCGTAGCCAGATAGCAGATAGCACTACTTGGCACCATCGATCACATTCAATTAGCTCATGGGTTGCTGATGACTAATACTATCCCGAATCATGTACTAGTGCTACCTCACACCATGTGCCGAGCAATGCATAGCTCCATCCTCAACGGCCGGTCCAATAAGAAAGAAACCGGAACCGAAAGGGATAGAATTGAAAATGATGACCACTAGTGTGCGCGTCCATCATGACCATTGTATTTTGGCTAAGACCGAGAGAGAAAGTGTACTCCCGTTACCAGTCACTGACGTACTAGCAGGTAATTAAAGAGAGGAGATTTGGTGCTCCCGAGCACCAGTGATCCCGGTGGTCTAAAAAATTCGAAAACACTATTTATGTGTTTCAAAAAAATCTAAAAAAATTGATGGATGTAGCCAATTACGTATCCCACAAACGTGTAAAAAATCAATTTCAAATACGTTGTATTTTGGGCTACACGAAAATGAGAAAATTGAAGATTTGAAAATATACATATTTAGATCCACACTTTTGTCATTTTCGTGCAGCCCAAACTACAACGTATTTGAAGTTGATTTTTTGCACGTTTGTGATATATATCATTGGCTACATCCATGATTTTTTTAAAACTTATAAATAGTGTTTTCGATTTTTTTAAACCACCAAGAGGATCACTGGTGTTCGGGAGCCAAAGACACTTTCCGGTAATTAAATTCATACTGTAGTTTATCTCCCCGCGTGTGTCAGGCACTCGAACGGACGGCACGGCTGTGCGACGAACCGGTGGACGCACCGAGTTTAGTCCCACCTCGCCAGTTGAGGGAGGCCGACACCAGCTTATATAGCTGGGCAAACCTCTCCCTTCAGGCCGGTCTTTTGGGCAGAGAGAGGCCTTGGGCCTCCCAATACGCTGGTTGAGCGTGGGCTGACTTTGGGCCGCTAACAGCGTGAGTTTCATATTGCACCGCATACGTACGATGGAAAATATGTTTGAGCGTGCACTTTACGTGTGACACGAGATTCGAGATACTAAAGGGTTTATAAAATACGAGATGCAACTTTTCTCTAACAAACCATGTTATAAAACGCAGTAGCGGTGAATCGGTCAGTCGATTGTATCTGAATGTCCACACACTGCGTACACATACTTGCGGAATCGGAGACAACCAGAAGCACTCCATGCCACCGTTGCTAATTAACCCATCCAGTAGCTCGGTGCAACAACTAAGTACAGTAAAATTCAAAAAAACAACTAAGTACAGTATTAAATTCATAGGTTATCTCCTCCCCGCGTGAATTTCATATTGCACCGCAGTTTTAAAAACACGTACGATGGAAAATATGTTTAGGCGTGCACTTTACGTGTGACACGAGATTCGAGATACCAAAGGGTTTATTATAAATATATGAGATGCAACTTTTATGTAACAAACCATGTTATAAAACTCTCTAGCGGTGAATCGGTCAGTCTATTGTATCTGAATCGGAGACAACCCGAAGCACTCCATGCCACCGTTGCTAATTAACCCATCCAGTAGCTCGGTGCAACAACTAAGTACAGGAATATTACTGTACTGTAACTAACAGGTAACAGCAGATTAGGCTCAGCGTTGAAAGATTGAGCTAGCTAGTACTAGTACAAACACCAACCGATGACGGTGGGCCCAGCAAAAACAAATCTCTCCCCTCCCTCGCCCACTTCCGAAAAGCGAGCCTTTACTCAAGAATCCAAAGGACGTGCGCACGGCGGTGGCCCGCGTGGATTCGTGCCACGGCATTTTGCGGGGGGCGAGCGGCAGGCAGCCCCACGAACCTTCCACCGTGGACCTCGTGCACCGGCCGGGACCTTGCGTCGTCCTTTGCCCTCGGGCTCGGCTCGGGAGGTCGTGGCCTCCTCGTCGGTGCGCGAGGCGGGCCGCAGCGGAAGGACAGGACGCGACCGTTTCGAGCTTGGAGGCAGGTTAGCTGCGGCAGTGCAGCGGTGATTAATGCTGCTGTCGCTGGTGTGAACCTGGTCCATAGAATGATGCAAGTCTCTTTGCTCGAAAGGAGAAAAAGTACTTGGTACTACTCGGGTACCGGGCCTGCTGTCAAGTTGAAGAAGAAAAATAACAATACTGGTACACGTACTTGACCATTGTGGCTTAGTATGGGGTTTCCCTTGTTTATTGCTTAGGGGTCTCCTCTTACTTTGCTTGTAAGTTTCAGCAGAAAACACAAGTACACGGGTTTGCTATTTATTATATACAAAACTGTGAAACTGGCTGATGTAAATCCCTGCCGTTACAATGAAATGGAACTATGGAATAACTCTAAGGATATAAATTCCTGAAGTTGCGATTGTGAAGCTAAACACGTATCACTCTTGATAACGTGAAAATATCTCTTCAAAATGATGTCAAGTGCAATTTGGTATCTTTCATTCGAAGTTTATCCCTGTTAACAGTAAAATAGAGAAACTAGTATATGTCTTAGAATTGTACTACATGTACAAAGTTGTTCGACTAAATTATTGAAATACAAACGGGTGCGGTTTTCTTCACGTGTGCACGCGCAGTTTCTTATTTGATTGAACATATCTTGTTGGCTTGTTATTGATGTAGAAGAAAACTATAAAATAAGTAATAGGCACCCATTTTTAAGAAACACAAAATAATATATATATTTAATAAGCATGTTTTAAATCCACTTATGTCGATCATCAAATGTACAAACATCATTAATTAATTTTAAAAATTAAAATACACATTTGGAGAGTTGGTATTGCAAGCTAAAACGACAATTCTCTTATAGTACAGAACAAAGTTAGGGAGTAGTCAAGAATTCAAGATGCAACAAGCACAACCGAGAGACTATGAACACATGAGTAATTATGTGACGATATAACATTTGCCCACCACCATGGGATGAAAAACGACAAATCAACTGTTTTACTTGGTCAGTTTATTCGGGTATTGAATTGCTTCAAAGTGCATTAGGGAGATAGTGGGGTGGTTGTAAACTAGTCCACCGAAATCAAACGTCGTGTTTATCATCTCCTGTTGGGCTAGAACACATTATTTTTACATCTAGCACATTTATTTTTCTTGTCGGAGATGATGTTCCTGTTGATAATTGATATCGAGACACATGTGTTCATTTCAAAAATCTGGAAGCTTTGGCGCATCTTGTAATTTAGTACATGATGCGTTTGTACTCGGGGTCCCCAAAAAAAAAAAATCACCGCGTTAGCTATAAATCCGGTGAAAAGGAATCGTACTTCAGAAAGCACCAAAAATCACGGAGGAGTAGGGGGCTAGCTAGCTATATGAACCGAGTCCACGGAGCACTGAGCATTACTGCATTGCAGGCGAGCAGAGCAGAGCAGGCCAAAGGCGAAGAGCGCTCCCTCCCTCTCCCACCCACGGCCTTTCCCTCTCCTCCCGTTCGAACGAGGAATCCGAGGGCAGCACCGCCATGGCCGCGGCAAGGCCGCAACACAGGGCGTCGCCGGGGCTGGGGCGCGTGCCCACGAGGTGGGTGGCCGCGCTCTGCACCGGCTGCTTCTTCCTCGGCGTCTTCGTCGTCAACCGGTTTGCATTCCCCCCTCCGCCCCCCACCTCCAAATCCGATGGATTTCACGCTCCCTAGGCTCCAGCCGCCCGAATCCCTTCTTCTCGGCGCGATTTGTTGCAATGCTCGTCGATTTCGTGTGCGGAAGAGGTGACGTTTGCTCTGCTTTTGCAGGTATTGGGCGGTTCCGGAGCCACCCGATTGCCGAAACAAGGTAATGCGCCACTTTGATTCACTCTCCTGTCATCCCTTGATGTCCATTTTGGTGCGCATTGCCAACTGGTTTCGATTTCGCAGGCAAGCTCTGGTCGTTCGAGGGCCGTGCTGAACCAAGTGTCACAAACTCCCGAAGTCGTCATGTAAATGTCTCTGAACCTTGAGCTGCCATGGATCCATCGTGCGACTTTGGATTTGCTTATGCTGTTCCTTCCTCTTCACAGCGCGTTGGATAGAACGATATCCGACATCGAGATGCGCTTGGCTGCCGCTAGAGCTGCGCAGGCGAGGAGCCAAGGCGCGTCGCCGAGTGATTCGGCGGCTGACCAGGGGAACATGGGACACAGAATGTTTTTCGTCATGGGCGTCATGACCACGTTCCAAAATCGTAGGCGCAGAGACTCTCTCAGGCAGACGTGGATGCCACAAGGTAGAAGAACCCTTTCGACCTAATAACGAATCATTTCAGTTGTTTATGTTTTCTATCTGACACGACGCTTTCTAGGCGAGCATCTGCAAAGGCTGGAGAAGGAGCAGGGCATTGTCATCCGTTTTGTTATTGGACGAAGGTATGGCTGCGTCTAAATCAGGAAGAGTAAATAGCCGTTGTTGATTAATAAGTTACTGAACTCTGGGACTTGCTTCTTGTTGTGCAAATCCTAGTCCTGACAGTGAAGCGGAGCGTGCCATAGATGCAGAAGATAAAGAATACAGTGACATTTCGAGACTTGTATGCTGGGTCGATTGCTTTCAGATACTTCCAGCTTTTGTCACTTCACAATGACTAATAGTAATGAGGCCCTTTGCAGAATCACGTTGAAGGCTATGGTGGGCTTTCTTTGAAGATTCAGATGTTTCTTTCAACTGCCCTGTCCACGTGGGATGCTGATTTCTATGTCAAAGCTGATGATAATGTTCATGTCAACATTGGTATGCCAACACGAGACCCTTTGAGCTTTGGGCATTGCTGCTAAATGCTCCATTGATATTCTGGCCGTGGCCGATCTTGGATATCATGCACTGAGATTTACTCTGATACTCTCTTAAACAGGCATTACCGGATCGATTTTGGCACAGCATAGGTCAAAACCTCGGGTGTACATCGGCTGCATGAAATCCGGACCTGTTATTGCTAACAAGTAATACTTCAGAAATCCAGATTGTTTCCAATTGATTAGAGTACTAAACGTATGGGACAACGTGTCAGATGAGAACAAACTCGTGATATGAACCGTCGAATAGCATGGTGAAGTATCATCCATTCGATCATGGAAGTTAGTAGTGCTACTTGCTAGCAAAGCACATGTTTCATTTTTCAGATTATTCATTCCCATGCATCGAGTGATGAAGATCACGCATTTGCATTCTCGTATTAATTTTTTTATAAGGACAGATCCAACTATATATGCTCCAACAGATGGTTTCATCTTACTGGCATTTCTTCTAAAAATAGTTTGATATATTGTCTGCTTAATGTTCACAGTGAATCTAAGTATTACGAACCAGATCACTGGAAGTTTGGGACCGCCGGTAACAACTACTTCCGGCATGCAACACGGCAGCTGTATGCTATAACAAGGGATTTGGCGACCTACATATCGGCGAACAGGTGAGTTGTAATGTGGATGTGCAATCCCAGATAAAATACTGCTTCATTTCATTCATGTTTGACCCCATTTTCAGGCATATCTTGCACAAATATACAAATGAGGATGTATCATTTGGTTCTTGGCTAATCGGTTTGGATGTTGAGCATGTTGATGAGAGAAGCCTTTGTTGTGGTACCCCCCCAGGTTGAATCTTGCTTCTTTACTATTGATTTTCCATTTTGCTTCAGCAGATTGCTCTATTTTATGTAGATAATTATTGCATGCTCATTACGACATCGCTTAACCTGGAAGTTATATGCTTTAGAGTACTAAGTAGTTGAGCCAATCATTTTGAAATTTGTACTGACAAAAAGATGATACAATTGTCTTAACGACTACAGTGTTGGTTAGCACCTATCTCCAACAATCAAAGATTCAACGCTTGCCTTTACCACTTTTCTGTCCCCCCAGCTCTCCAGAAATTGCTCTATACACCAAACTTGTTCGCATCACATGAACATTTCATTCATCTGAAAGTTACTAGCACTTAGTACTTGATTACTCCTAACCTGAATGACCTCAGAGTAAGATGAGGGCCAGTGCAAATCTAGTGGGTGTAGACCTATCTTCTCTGCCAGATACTCTTGTCTATTGCACTTCAGTAAGCATGGACACAACACATGGCTCTATCTATTTCTGATGTACGATGTGGTGAGTGACCATCAGTACAATTTTTTTATACCATCAGTATTCTTAATTCTCCATCCCTGGGAATATTCACTTTCCCTTGACCAACCATTATTGCCAGCCCTGGCATGTGCTGTGATAAAGTGATGCACAGTCTACCTGGCATTTGCTGCAATTGTGAAGCAATTCGACTTGCTATTCAAATCGTGGAAACATATCTCGGCTGACGCACATATTCATGTGTTATCTTCTCTGATTAGGCAGACTGCGAATGGAAGGCGCACGCGGGGAACCCATGTGCGGCGTCCTTTGACTGGAACTGCTCTGGCATTTGCAATCCGGTAGAGAGAATGGAGGAGGTGCACCGGCGATGCTGGGAAGGCCGCGAGGCCGCTCTGTCGCATGCGCAGTCTTGACAACAAAGAGGTGCTGGCACTGGCGTCCTTGCGTTGCTCCATGTAAACTCATGTAAATTAGTATTCAGTAGACGCAGGCACAGCAGTTGCCGTAGTCCGGGCTCTCGGAGCTGTAATTTTTTTTGCTTACCCGGCGCATTTTCTCGAATCAGAGGGAAATCCATTGGCAGTCTGGACCACTCGCCACGAATTTGAACGGAACTATTGCGTAGTGAAGGTTATAAATCTTGTACATATGCCGTATGTGGAAAAGAACGCAGGAAAGCTCTGGAAATAGTGTGGTCACAAATTGTTGGATGTACGAGCAATTTCCAACTCATATTTGGTATTCCCACCCCAATTCAATTCGAAGGTTGAATACATACATTCAAACAAAGTCTAAGATAATCCATGAAAACACTAGATAAATTATGACATGAAAATATAAATTAAACTAATCATGGAAACTAGTAGGCAAGATGAAAACAGTATATCTAAACCGATTGCTGGTAGCATTAATTCTAGCATTATCTTGAACAGATGAAACAGAAAAACGTATGGTGTAAAGAAATAAGAGCCATCGGCGTTGACGATGTTGTCAGTAGCATCGTCCAAAATGTTGGTGATGTTGGGGAAGGAGTAGTCGTTCTGTCGTTGGGGAAGTAACTGTTGGCAAAAGTGTCGAAAAAAAATCTAATAGTCACACGAGAGCCTCCCAAAAAATATGATCGCCCTTTTCCCTTTCAGGATCATACAAGATGGTTTTTCAGAGGCCTATTATCCCGTCTCGTGTTGCACGCCGGAAGATGTGATGGGGAAGATGTGGACGGCATCGTAAAGTTTTAGAACGAGACAACTCATGTGTTGCGTGTCTGTCTAGGGTCGAGGAGTGACCTCTTTATAGATCAGCTACTTCGAGGACCTCAAAAGCGGCCTTTCGCAAGCGACGAGGTCCTTGCCGATGTGGTTCGCTAGTCGGGGCACACCCCCATACATTGTGGAACATGCACCCGTCACCTCCCGTTGACGAAGTCGAGTGAGAACGCCAGAGCCGCACACCGACATCTTCGTCCCATGTTCCAGAACAAGTGCCTTTTGGGATCTGTTGTCACCGAAGTGATAGCAACCTCTAGATGAAGTCCTCCCGCCCTTCTCGGTGGCGCCATCGACACGCATCCGAGAGTGGTGAGGCCGAAGGAAGAAATCAATTAAACGAGGTCAATGCCACAACCTCGCCTTCCCCCGCCAGACCACACGATTCACTCCGATTCAAGGAAACAACAAGAAGACACGACCATCAGTCCCTCATCGCCGCCGAAATCGTTGTCATGGAGAGGTCAAGACTATGGTAAATTTTGTTTTCGGACACGACGCTGCCACCACAAAACCCTACATTACTCCTATCCCTCATTCTATATACTAGCCGGAATCGGAGGGCCGGGATTCCCTCCCCCAACCCACTATCGGCAGACTGAGGTGGTGGAAGAGTAAAATACATGGTTAGTCCATGGACTTGTCCGCGGGGTTCACTTGGGTCATCGTACTCAGAGAATCCAAGTTTACGGTAACTAAATACGTATTAAGAGTTCATCTACGGTCACTGGGGCTGGTGGCGTGATGTATTTGATGACATGTCACTGATTGACCGGTCAACTTCTTTTGCAAAAAAAGCCCTTTTAGGGGTCTGCCTATGTCACGGTTGACTGATAAATTGTTATGTCTCAGTCAATTGTCTAGCATGTCACTTTTTTCTGGACTAGGACATATGCCCGTGCGTTGCTACGGGAAAACATCAGATCATTAGCAAATCAATTTGTGTATTCTGATCGACATGTAGAAAAAAGTTGCTAAATTCCATTTTACACTGAAGTTCATGTGACCAAACATACATCAATAGGTGAAATAACACCAAAGTTCATGTAACCAAACAAACACTAATAGGATTAATCAAAAACAATACTAAGTCACTGTACTGGTATGCTATTTTTTATGGTGAATCTATCAAAACATCCAAAATCTGAAGAAAAGTGTGCACATTGCACAGGATTAAGCCCAACTCAGCAAAGAAATGCCTCTACGGTCTCAAGTTAAACATAGCACACATAAAAAAAAATTTATAAAAAGAAGAGCCGCATAATATTTCAAAAACAGTGAGATTCTTCTTTGCAAAATATGTACTTCCATAAAAATCTCTTATTTGACACCATATGCATAGAAAGCAACAAACCAACAATTATCTCTTGTAGCTAAATACCCTTGCACAACCAGGACCCAAAAAAAGCAGCGCACACAAACATCAACAAAAAGATTGTTTTATTCCGCAACAGCACACACTGTAGCTCCATGGAGGTTGCGACAAACTCGTGTTTTCTGTCTCTCGATCGCTCTAATGCACAAGGGGTTCTCTTACTCCAAACAATGTCTTCTCTCTTATGCCTCTCACCTCTGGACTGTCACTCTGGCTCTATCCGCTGGTACATGTGCTCAGCGTTGTTCAAACTTCCTGAAATTAACTCAGGATATAAAAATGGCATCTAATAAGGCAATTGGTTGCAAATCTAAACTGAAATGACCGTGCCCCCAACAGACCTCTAGAAAAAAAGGCATGGTAAATACAGACACAAAACAGATATATGAATGTGGGACAAAATAACGTCAGCTGAATATTCATGGTATGCATGTCTAGTTGTTCACCATCTCTCTCTGTTCTTATCTATCTCTCAGTCTCTCTGGTCAGTCCAACACCAAAATGAATCAGCAAAATTATAATGAACAGTAAGGCACCCCTGCCTTCTTGCCCAGTATTTAGTACTTTTAGTTTCCAAAGATTTTGTATTCCATAATTTTTATGTTCTCCACCTATATAAGGAGAAAGGAAAATGAGAAATTAACCCTATAATTCGTCCCATCTCTCCCATCTCCCTCTAAATCCCAG
The DNA here is from genome assembly GCA_012064385.1 of Puccinellia tenuiflora. Classification (NCBI taxonomy): domain Eukaryota; kingdom Viridiplantae; phylum Streptophyta; class Magnoliopsida; order Poales; family Poaceae; genus Puccinellia; species Puccinellia tenuiflora. Next base: position 134,050 of record QRDG01000628.1, on the reverse strand, counting down.
CCAAACCATTCTCTTAACCCCTAGCCGCACAAACACATCCATCCAGCTCCACGTTGCTAGTTCGAAGAGAAGAAAAGTAATATCACTGATGAAACAAACAGTAGTATACGAATGAAAGACCTACTCACAACAGCCTAGAAGTTTCAGCTAATATGGGTTGAGTGCACTCATCTTGTTAAAATAATGTCACCTGCTAATTCTGTAAAAGATGCTAGTGTATTGATCTGATTGCAGATCTGGTTTATCCTCGTTGGATCAAGAGTTAATGCCTTTCTTTTATCCCTTTTCTTCATTGTACTGTTATCCCAGTGTTAATGGCTTACTCCTCTTATGTTAGGTGTTCTTTTGCTAGCATTCAGCATTATCGTTAGTGCTACCCATCATCTGCATTAGACTGATGATCCGGTAGTCATTCGGCCAAAATGCAAACGAGAAAGCTTACAGTTGAAGCTGGCAGTGCCGATTGCACTTTTCCTGAACAACATCAAAATAAAAAATAAAAACTGTGCTTACTGTCTTACAGACTTGATTTAGCTACGGACAGTAACGGAACCAACAATTGCCAACACTTAAAAATCATTACCCAGCAACAAGATGTGATTACAAATCACAACACATCTTCGGCAAAGGTCCAATGAAGATGATAATACCTTAATTAAAAAGTGTAGAAATCATGTTGATAATGAATGCAACAGAATCACAGTGTAGAAACAACTTATCTTGATTCCGATATGACATGCACCCATCAGCGAAGAGTAAGACCAAAAACAATCTCATTTTAACCATTTATGTGGGTACAACAATGCACAACGGGAAAAAAAAAGGACCTATAGCTACACTCTTTGTCAAAGTTTCAATAATCTCTCAACTGATTGAGAAGATATGTACTTTGTATATTCAGATAGTTGAATAAGTAAATCATATATATCACCTAGCTAATATACATGCTGTATTATCATTCTGTTCAAAGATTCTGTAAGAAAGATACTGTCACATTCCATGTCCCCATGAAAAAAAGATACAGCATAATTTATATTTAAATTTACTCTAAAATTCATGCTACAATCGGCATTCACCACACTAAATCATTATTTCAATGGTTGTTAAGGGACATAACACTATCAAGGTTTACCCAGCAACATGTTAATATCATTTCATCTCACACATAGATAACAATATCATATTTGGTGGAATGGGCTTCGAACTCTGTTCCAGTTCGAGCGATCAACATTGGGGTTCAGATTCGCCTTTTTGAGGGTATCACCGTTAATTATAATTTTGCCGATTCATTATTTGCGACGTCAGGGCAAAGTATACGAACTCACAGTTTATGTATTCTTCAAAAAACAGACATACATCCCTTCGGAAATTAAGGAAAGGTTTCAGACCATTCCGTGGAGAATCCTAAACCAAAGGAAACAAACACATCCATCCACCCGATAGGAATTTTAACCAACAACAACAAGCACCTAAAGTCTCGGAAATGGGCGGGGCGTCCTTACCGTTGCAGCCTCCCCAACACCCGACAGGCGATGACCTCCACGACCTTGGCATCGCCGTCCTTGGGCAGCGCCTTGACGAGAAGCTCCTTGTAGCCGCCGCCGCCACAGTATGTTACTATGAGTAGGATATAGGGCATCTGATACAAATGAGAGAGGCCCTAGTGCATGAATGCAAGAAGAATATTACCATGAATTAGCAGCAATAACTTCTGGGGTATGACACTTGGTAGTTTGTCGGTAGATTCAGTACTGGGATAAAAAACTTTTGAAATTGCATTATTCTTGGATGAATGCACCCGACTTGAGAAAACCATGGCAGTTGACAAGATATACTTAAGCAAGACTGTTGTACTTCGATTTCCGTGAAACAACTTGTGGAAGGACATTAGAAAAGAATCTGCACAAAGGGCAGTTAAAGCAACAATAGAGGAAAGTTTCTCACAACAAGAATCATGGACCATGGCTGTACTTTTTTTTAGCTCACCATGGTCGTACTGGTTCAAGATCAAGTGCCATTGTTTCCCAAATCGGTCCATCCAAATCTCTGATGGATACTTGATCAAGATGAAGCAGAAATTCCATCAATAATCTTCATGACCTACAGGCTCGATAAAGTCAAGGGATTAGGGAATAAAGAGAAAACCAGATCCAACTCCCCATTGCCGGCCTGGCCGCCATGTCCTCCTTTTCGGTCACCTCCATGGCCTCCACTTCTCACTTGCATCGTGTCATAATATCATTAGCAACAAGCTCTTGTGAAGGAAGATGAAAAATAACTGAACTATCTGTCATGGCAGGTTGTGAACTCTGTACTACCTACAGGAAACAGAGCACCATGAATCCATGATGATCTGTAACAAAGAAAAATCACAAAATAAATCAGCGAAATTCTAGAGCTTACAGCCTAGGCATACGCGATGCACGCAACCTTATCTCGACAGCAAAGTCGATCCCGTAAGTTCGTGCATGTGCATCCGTCCTCAGGCGTACAAGTCGTTCCCATCCTTCCGCGTAGGTGTCCGGCTCCCAGGGAGATGAGGTTGATACAGAGGCACGCAGAAAGCACCGCGGGACGGCGAAGCGGCCGGCACCGCCGCCGGGCGCCTTGTCGCCCTAGGTCGCGCCGACACGGGCGCCTCGTCGCCCTGGGTCGTGCAGACACGGGAGGAGAGCGGCACGCGGATAAGGAGTGCCATGCCGCGGCCAGGCGACGCGGTGGGCGGGTGAAGGAGAATGGTAGCGAGGCGGCGCGGCGCGTGAGAGAGGATGCCCGGTGGGGGAGGAACGAGATCGGGAGAGGATCGTGAATGCACGTATGTTTCGCTTGGCGTATGTTTCGCACTGACGAAGCGAAACCCGTGAGAGAGGTGTGACGAAGCGGACGACGTACGGCGGCAGACTAAGGAACCAATTCTTTTTTTTAGGTAGGAGAGAAGAGATGGTACGTGTGTTTGTATCTCTGGAACGTGTTGTTTAGCCTAGGTGGCCTGGTTATGTGGGCTTTTTTTTGTTCTTGTCTTTTTTGGGCCTGCTGATTCTACTTATGGTTGGTTATATACCGTGAGCAGGCTTTTGTGAGCTTTGGCTTGTATGTGGCTCGTGTAGCTTTTGTTTTTTTTGAGATTTGTGCAATACAATTTGGAATGGAACACGCGGAAGAAGAGTGTACCCCAAAATAGTTTATTAGTTTCTAAAAAAATATACCCCCTCTGACCCGTTTTATTTGTCGCTGGTAAAGAGTAGCGTGGTACGATTGGCAGTATAACTGGCGACACTTTTTTCGGATCCGAGAGAGTACTTTAAAATGAAAAGAAAATATGCTTTAAATGAAAAGAAAATATACTTACTTATAGCTTATTTAAAATGGTTCCTAGTTGCACACTTATTAAAAAAACGTGTAGCTCTTAGAAATTTATTGGTGTTGCACATTTTGTGAGCAATGTGCAACTCGTATGAAAACTAGCTAGTTGCACATTTTTAGAGAAAAGTGCAACCCGTATGAAAACCGATAGCCTGTTGCACATTTATATAAAAAAAGTGAAACTCATATGAAAACCGATAGCTAGTTGCACATTTCTCTAGAAAAGTGTAACTCGTATGAAAACCGATAGCCAGTTGCACATTTCTAGAGAAAAGGTGTAACTGTATGAAAACCGGCATTTCTAGAGAAAAGTGCAACTCGTATGAAAACTGATAGCCAATTGCACATTTCTAGAGAAAAAGTGCAACTCGTATGAAAATCGGTAGCCAGTTGCACATTTCTAGAGAAAAGGTGTAACTTGTATGAAAATCGGCTTTCCTAGAGAAAATTACAACTCGTATGAAAACCGGTAGCAAGTTGCACATTTTTAGAGAAAGGTGCAACTCGTATGACAACCGGTAGCCAGTTGCACATTTCTAGAGAAAAGTGTAACTTGTATGAAGACCAATAACCAGTTGCACATTTCTAAACAAAAGTGCAACATGTATAAAAATCAGTAGCCAGTTGTACATTTATAGAAAATGCTAGTTGTATATTCATAGAGAAAAGTGCAACTCGCATGAAAACCGGTATACAGTTGGCATTTCTAGAGAAAGTGCAACTCGTATGAAAATCGGTAGCCAGTTGCCCATTTTTAGAGAAAAATTGCAACTCGTATTAAAACCGATAGCCAGTTGCACATTTCTAGAGAAAAATTGCAACTCGTATGAAAACTTGCATTTCTAGGGAAAAAGTGTAACTCGTATGAAAACCGATAGACAGTTGCACATTTTTAGAGAAAAGTGCAACTCGTATAAAAACTGGTAGCCAGTTGCACAATTTTAGAGAAAAGTGCAACTCGTGTAAAAACTGGTAGCTAGTTGCACATTTCTAGAGAATAGTGCAACTCGTATGAAAATTGGTAACCAGTTGCACAATTCTAGAGAAAAGTGCAACTCATATGAAAACCGATAGACAGTTACACATTTTTAGAGAAAAGTGCAACTAATAGGAAAATCGGTAGCCAGTTGCACAATTTTAGAGAAAAGTGCAACTCATGTAAAAACCGGTAGCTAGTTGCACATTTCTAGAGAAAAGTGCAACTCGTATGAAAATTGGTAACCAGTTGCACAATTCTAGAGAAAAGTGCAACTCGTATGAAAATTGGTAGTCAGTTGCACAATTCTAGAGAAAAGTGCAACTAATAGGAAAATCGGTAGCCAGTTGCACATTTTCTAGAGAAAAGTGCAACTCATATGAAAACTGATAGCTAAATGCACATTTCTTAAGAAAAGTGCATCTCGTATCGAAACTAGGTTGCCACTTGCATATTTCTTGAGAAATGGCAACTCCTATTGGAAACCGATTGCCGCTTGCACATTTCTTAAGAAAAAGTACAACTCGTATCGAAAGCCGGTTGGAGTTGCACATTTCGTGACAAAAGAGCAACTCACGTCAAAACATCAGTGTTACTTGCATGTTTAAGAAAATGCACCTAATATCAGAACACGGGTAGGAGTTGCACATTTCCAAAGAAATCTACAAATCTTCTTATAAGTCGGTGCTATGTGCGCCTTTCTTAAGAAAAAGAAGCAAGTCGTACCGAAAAAATCGACCCGACTTGCAAGTACAACTATCGTCAAAACCCATTTTTTCGAAAATTGGTTGTTAATTACATGTTTGTGGAGAAAAATACAAGTCGTGATGGAACCTTGTTGGGGTTGGGGTTGCAACTCATTTCAAAAAATAGTTGCTAATTGCAAGTTTTCCGCCAAAACTGCAACTCGTAAATAACGAGGCAAAAATATTAAAATACATATACAACACTAGTCGCTCTTTTCTTGACGAGTTGGTTACACACTTCTAAAATGGAAATAATAAGAAAAAATAAATAGAAAAACTCGAACAAGAATAACAAGGAAAAAAGACAAAAATAAAAAACTAAAAAAAGACACAATCAAGCTGAAATCCTTCCAATTTGCTTGTTTAAAAAATAAAATCTTCCTTCCTTGATTGCACAAAAAAATAGGATTCAAAATCTACATAAAGAAACACAAAAAAGCATAGAAAAAACACATACACAAAATAGTTCCAAAAAATATTATGGATAAAATTGGTGCAAAGTACTAGTTTATCTAACGGAAGTATTGCTACTAGTCCTAAAAAGGGTAAAGGCATGGTGGCTCAACGTACTAATACTAAGCTAATGGGTACAGGTCGTGAGTACGAGTCCTCAGACCTATAGGTGGCCAAATGGGCCGTGCCAGCGGGGCAGTTCAGAATGGTATTCCATAATGGAATTCCAATCAAAGCCCGAGGCACGGAGAATTTGGCCCGGCCCAGGCACGGCACGGATCTTAACGGGCCGTGCCGCGGCACGGGCCCGCTCCGTGCCGTGCCCAGCTCCCGGTCGCGGCCCGTGGGCCGGCCCGGCACGGCACGATTAGTTTTTTTTAATTTTTTTATTTTTTTACCTATTTTTATTTTATTTTTCAGTTTTTGGGCCGTATTTATGCTAAATGGGCCGTGCCCGACGGGCCAAACGTGCCTGACGGGCCGTCGGCGTGCCTCCCGGGCCGTGCCAGAGGTCAGGCCGCGGCACGCTGATGGGGTCGCAGCATGGAAAACAAAAATTTTCTACGCGGCAAAGCGGAATAAACCCCAAGGATCTAGATCAACGAGATGAAGATAGCGAAGATGAGATCCAATCTCTTACCCTCGAAGATCAACAAACGCGTTTTGTCGGTGCAGGGGTTGGCTAGTCGATCCCCGCAACTAGACTCGTCTAGTCGCGAGGAGATGTATTATCCTCGAGATCCAATCCGGTGAAGTGCAGCAACGGGCAGCACCTCCGCGGCGTCCACACGTACAGCTCGATGAAGACGTCGACTCCTTGATCCCGCAAGTGAGACGACGTGGCCTTGATGATCTCAGCAGCACGACGGTAGTGCCGGTGACGATGACGATCTCCGCACGCGAGGCTTCGCCAAACCAAGCGAGGGGAGAGGGAGGGGAGATGGTGGCGCAGCCCCTAGGGCAAGGGGGTGCGGCTAGGTGTGGAGGTTGGATGGCGGCAGCCCTTCGGGCAAGGGGTGCGGCTAGGGTAGATGGGAGAGAGGGGGGTGCGGCTAGAGGGGGGGGTGCGGCTGCCTCCATGGGTATGTGGTGCGCCCCCCCCTGCCCCTCCTTATATAGGTGGCGGCTAGGGCAAGGGCAGGGCCGGCCGGCCCCCCCTTTGTCTTGCCCCCCAAGTTGGAGTCCAACAAGGACTCCTCCTTGGGCCCCTTTCCTAAAGGGGTGGGAGCCCACCTCCTAGTCCAACTAGGAGTGGGACTCCCCTCCTATGCCGCACCAGCCCATGGGCTTAGGTGGTGCGCCCCACCTAGTGGTGGCAGCACCCCTTTGCACCATGTGGGCCCCATACAAATTATGCGGTCCCACTTCTAGACCCTTCTAGAACATTCCGGAACCTTCTGGTACCCTTTAAATAATTTCCGGAACTTTTCCGAAACCTCCGGAAACCACTTTCCATATATGAATCTTATTCTCCGGACTCCTCCGGAACTCCTCGTGATGTCCGGGATCCCATCCGAGACTCCGAATCACCATTCGTTCACGTCATCATTTAATTCATCGCAAAACCTAATTTCATCGGAACGTTAAGTGTGTGACCCTACGGGTTCGAGAATGCATAGACATGATCATATCAATAATTAATAGCGGGACCGGGATGTCCATATTAATTCCCATACACTCAACGAAAACCTTTTCTCGATTGAACCACAATGCCGGAGATTCAATTAATCTCATATACGATTCCCTTTGTCTCACGATATTTTACTTGCCCGAGATATAATCGTTGACATCCCTATGTCCAGTTTAATCTCGTTACCGGCTAGTTCTCTTTACTCGTCCATAATATAGGATCCCGGTGATTACAACTTAATCACATGTCTGCAGACTCTTGATGCTATATTACCGAGAAGGCCTGGAGATATCTTCTCCGTCACAAGGAGGGACAAATTCCACTCTTGATTCATATCACCCAACAACCCACCATCGGAGATACCTGAAAGCCACCTTTATAATCACCCAGTTACGAAATGACGTTTGGTGTCCACAAAGTATTCCTCCAGTGAACGGGAGTGATATAATCTCATGGTCTAAGGAAACTATATTTGGCATATTAAAAGTGTTGACAACAAAACTCTTGTGACACGATTAATTGCAACTCTTTATTTGGGTCATGTCCATCACACCATTACTCCTAATGATATGACTCCGTTATCAAGTGACTATAACAAGTCCATAGTTAGGAAACTCTAACTATCTCTTGATCAACGAACTAGTCCTGTAGAGGCTCACTAGGGACTCCGGGTGTTTATATTCCACACATGTATTATGTTTCCATTTAATACAATTATAGCATGGATAATAAACTATTATCATAAACTTGAATATGCTTAATAAACCATTTTATTATTGCCTCTAGGGCATATTCCCAACAGTCTCCCACTTGCACTAGAGTCAATAATCTAGTTTACATTTCCGCGATCCAACACCCATGGAGTCTCACTCATGAAGTCTCAGTGCTGATCATGTTTGCTTGTGGAAGAGGTCCTGTCCGTGCTCTGTACTTTACAGCTCTTTATGTCCTTTGCAAAATTGTAACTGTCACCTAATTTGACATTACTTTATCATCTCATGATAAACTTCTTATCATCCCATGATAAAACCATTATCATATAATGTATATAATATGTTTGGTTATAGAGTGAGATAATCATATCCTTTCATGCCATATGTATGATTAGTCAAAAGGACTTTCTCATAACACATGCATCTGGAACTCACTCAATCTTGAAACAACTTTCTCAAACCAAAATATTATATCTTATTTCAATCCTTGAATTAACCATATACTCCTATATGTTGTAGACTTAACAAATCAACAGTGAACCTTGTCACTTTGACATTTCCGATCATGCTTTCGCTGTGCTACTCTGCTATTAAGAGATCTCTAATTTAGTCTGGCTTTATGACTTCAACCAAGTCCACCATTTTCTAAATTTATCTCAATTTCATGAAAAATGACTCCTCATTCAACATGTTCTTACAATTAAGAACTTGGGTCACATATCGTCATATACAAACACATGGTATTTATATGTTGAGATCTATGAACAATTCATATTGAATTCCAACATGTCCTCCAACCATCAATTTTGTACTGAGTTCTCTAACTCAATGCTTCACCTATATATCACAATGAGATGAACCATTCTTCTCTTGTTTCATTTTGAACTCCTTCAAAAACTTGTATAGGTAAAACACTCTGACTTTAATGTTTATCAAACTTATCTATCCACCATAGATACATTCATCTACATGAATATTTGACGTTCAAACTAACTTCATAAGTTATGCATTGGTCCATGACAACATTTACAACATTTATGAAATCTCCATTTCATTCAAACACTATGTTGTAAACTCCCACTCAAATATACCTCATACACATATTAAATTGTGAAAACACAGTGGCTCCCACTCAGAAATATGTTATCTTTATATTTGACCATGATTTAACTAGCTCCCACTCAAACATATGTCACCACATATTTTGATTATGGAAATTAATTTCTGCTCTAACTTAATATATGTCACCACATATCTTAATTAGATCTCACTCAGTTTCTTATGCACTTTCTCGACACTTTGGACTCCTCCAAAAACTCTTAACTTTTAAGATTCGAGAACTCATATACGAAACACCAGCACTTTGCCAGCTCTAAGTTTTATTTATTCCACGCAAACTCTTTTGCCAAAATAAATATGTGAAACATTCTTTTCACAAAATCAAGCAACGATTACTTTATGATTTAAACTTAAATTGGAATGACTCTTAGTCACTTTCGTATTTAAAGTTTCTATTTCTTCTTTTGTAGTTTTGTAGGTATGTCTTGTTTCTCAAACATGACAAGCAAATCATGAATATTATTTTGCAACTTTTGACAAAATTCATATTCTTGAATCCTACTTCTCTTTAGACAAGCTAAACCAAAATTCAATGATCACCATCATCAAGAACCTTTATGTGTCAAGTTTTAACCAACATAGCACTTTACATATGTGCCACTTGATACATAAACATGCAAGGTTTAAGCTTTCTAAACTTTATTCCAACAATTCCTTTTATCCATGAAACCATTTCACGATAAATCCACTAAAACACATAACACAACCAAACACATTGGTTTGTTCCTTTTAGTCTCACATTGTGGAATCTCTTATTCATAATCTCATATGAACATTCTACAAAACTTTATTTGCTTTGGTTTTTAATCATCTCATAATTATTGAAACCACTATTTTACATAACTCATATGCAAAATGCAAATCATTAAACAGATCCTTTATTTAAAACAGAGAGTGTTATCAAAATAAATCTAAATGATACTAATGAAACCTTAAAAAACTAAGACCCTTCTTTGTTTATGACCACATAATATCAAATACAATGTGACTACAATACTTTAGGTTTATCAAAACACCTTTTGAATAATCTCTAAACATTGTAATTTGTGATAACACTTGTCACAAGTCACCATACTAAACAATAACTCAAATATTTTGTCTCTTTTGATCAAATCGAAAAGACTCAATTATCTTGTTAACTTAATATCCTCTACTTCCAAAATCTCATCATGACATGAATAAATACTCCTATTCACTCATCCATGATAGAATAATGATGTCTTTTATTCACTGAAAAATACAACCAACACTTGTGTTTATTTTCAGCAACTCATGGCATTTTCAGAAAATGGCAATTTTTAATCACACTACTTAGTGATGCGCATCAACATGCTCTTCAGCACTAATAGTACAATTAAAACAATTCTCATCATTAAGTATTGGATATTTTAGCATGTCTTTATTTTATAAGTGTTTAACTAATTATCGTTTAAATCTAGCAAAGGACAATAATCTCATAATCGAAACGTGATCTCCAAAAAGGATTACTCATGAAAATAGAACAACCAATTGTCTTTAACATGAATGACCGTCTCACAAACCGAGACACACTAATTTAAGATCACACTTAATTCGATTACAAAACTCATTCAAATCCTCTAATTTAAAACGATAAATGTAGAAGTGAAATGACGCCAGCATCAACTCCTTGATTGCCATCTCCCGCGAAATCCACTCAGTCCCTCCATGCACTTCTCAAACGGCAGGCCCTGTTTTCATAAAACAGCACAAGTATCAAATACTTAGCTCACCATAAGTGTAAATGGGACATTAAACATTTATAACTAGTATATCAAAATATACCTTCTGCGTTGACTCCTCCGCCTGCTACGGGATTCCTTTCGATCTGACGAAGTCGAGACATCAGTTCCGGATAAGTGATCGAATCCCTTTCCTTTACATAGTCTCTGACACAATTCTTGAATTTGGGATGAAGCGAATGCAACAACCCATCTATCGCGAATTCGTCACTCATCTCCACATCCCAAGCATCAATCAGAGTGTGATATATCCTATACATTTTCTTCAGATGATCCTCTAAGCGATCATTTTCTT
>QRDG01000628.1:0-122923 GCA_012064385.1 Puccinellia tenuiflora | reverse complement strand
GTTCAAACCACTCAATGAAGTTTGACCCATCGAGACGCAGCTCCTCAGCAAGAAACAAACTACTGTAGTCGGCCATGATCTACAAGGATTTTGCAAAGACATCTTTAGGACACTTGTTTATGATAATTTTAGTTCAAATTAATCAAATTAACGAACTCCCACTAAACTCAACATCTCTCTGGTTGATTAGTGACACACGATCCAAATCCACTACACCACCACCGATCATCACGTGAGATGATGTAGCTTCAATGGTGAACAACTCAGTGTTGATCATATCATTCATATGACTCGTGTTTAACCTTTCGGTTCCGTGTTCCCGAGGCCATGTCTGTACATGCTAGGCTCGTCAAGACAACCGTAGTATTTCTGCTTGTGCAAACTGGCTTGCACCCGTTGTATGTGAACGTTGAATCTACCACACCCGATCATCACGTGATGCTTCGAACGACGAACTTTCGCAACGGCGCATACTAGGGGAGAACACTTAATTATCTTGATATTAACATGAGAGATCACCTTATCATGCTACCGTCGCGATCACATCAAAGCATAACAATAAGGTGCATAAAAGGGATTAACATCACATGCAATTCATAATTGTGATATGATATGGCCTTTCTTCATATGCTCTTAGATCTCCATCTTCAAAGCACCGGCAAGATCTCCATCTCCGGCATGATCTCCATCATCTTGGCGCCATCACCATGGTTGTCCACCAACTATTGCAACTACAACTAATGCTACTCTTAGCAATAAAGCAAAGCAAATTACATGGTGATTTTATTGACACGCAGGTCACATAAAATAATAGACAACCATATGGCTCCTGCCAGTTGCCGTACTCGTCGACATGCAAGTCGCGAAACATTACAAACATGATCATTGCATACATTATCACAAATCACATTGGCCATATCACATCACTTGACCCCCTCTGCAAAAACAAGTTAGACGCCTCTACTTTGTTTATGCAAATTTTACGTGGCTTGGGTCAACGAGTTAGAACCGTTCTAATCTACGCAAAAACCACAACGGTGATATAATAGTTGCTTATTTACTCATCCTTTTGAAAGGCCTTCCATTGAAAATTGCATCCTCACTAAAGCAAGAGAAACAGACACCCGCCAGCCACTTATGCAAAACAAGTTGCATGTCAGTCGTGGAACCGGTCTCTCGTGCGTGGACGAGTAAGGTTGGTCCGGGCCGCTTCAATCTCACAATACCGCAAAGATGCAAAGTGCACGCGAGAAGGTAGCAACATAAAATATCAACGCCCACAACTCCTTGTGTTCTAATCGCATCAACACCTACGACGATCTAGGCTCTGATACCACTGATGGGGTCGCAGCATGGAAAACAAAAATTTTCTACGCGGCAAAGCGGAATAAACCCCAAGGATCTAGATCAACGAGATGAAGATAGCGAAGATGAGATCCAATCTCTTACCCTCGAAGATCAACAAACGCGTTTTGTCGGTGCAGGGGTTGGCTAGTCGATCCCCGCAACTAGACTCGTCTAGTCGCGAGGAGATGTATTATCCTCGAGATCCAATCCGGTGAAGTGCAGCAACGGGCAGCACCTCCGCGGCGTCCACACGTACAGCTCGATGAAGACGTCAACTCCTTGATCCCGCAAGCGAGACGACGTGGCCTTGATGATCTCAGCAGCACGACGGTAGTGCCGGTGACGATGACGATCTCCGCGAGCAGGGCTTCGCCAAGCCAAGCAAGAGGAGAGGGAGAGGAGTAGATGGTGGCGCAGCCCCTAGGGCTAGGGGGTGCGGCTAGGTGTGGTGGTGAGGCGGCGGCAGCCCTTCGGGGAGAAGGGGTGCGGCTAGGGTTTAGAGGGAGAGAGGGAGAGGGGGTGCGGCTGCCTCCTTGGTGTGTGGTGCGCCCCCCCCCCCCTGCCCCTCCTTATATAGGTGGCGGCTAGGGCAAGGGCAGGGCCGGCCGGCCCCCTTTTGCCTTGCCCCTCAAGTCGGAGTCCAACAAGGACTCCTTCTTGGGCCCCTTTCCTAAAGGGGTGGGAGCCCACCTCCTAGTCCAACTAGGAGTGGGACTCCCCTTCCTATGCCGCACCAGCCCATGGGCTTAGGTGGTGCGCCCCACCTAGTGGTGGCAGCACCCCTTTGCACCATGTGGGCCCCATACAATTTATGCGGTCCCACTTCTAGACTCTTCTAGAACATTCCGGAACCTTCCGGTACCCTTTAAATAATTTCCGGAACTTTTCCGAAACCTCCGGAAACCACTTTCCATATATGAATCTTATTCTCCGGACTCCTCCGGAACTCCTCGTGATGTCCGGGATCCCATCCGAGACTCCGAATCACCATTCGTTCACGTCATCATTTAATTCATCGCAAAACCTAATTTCATCGGAACGTTAAGTGTGTGACCCTACGGGTTCGAGAATGCATAGACATGATCATATCAATAATTAATAGCGGGACCGGGATGTCCATATTAATTCCTATACACTCAACGAAAACCTTTTCTCGATTGAACCACAATGCCGGAGATTCAATTAATCTCATATACGATTCCCTTTGTCTCACGATATTTTACTTGCCCGAGATATAATCGTTGACATCCCCATGTCCAGTTTAATCTCGTTACCGGCAAGTTCTCTTTACTCGTCCATAATATAGGATCCCGGTGATTACAACTTAATCACATGTCTGCAGACTCTTGATGCTATATTACCGAGAAGGCCTGGAGATATCTTCTCCGTCACAAGGAGGGACAAATTCCACTCTCGATTCATATCACCCAACAACCCACCATCGGAGATACCTGAAAGCCACCTTTATAATCACCCAGTTACGAAGTGACGTTTGATGTCCACAAAGTATTCCTCCAGTGAACGGGAGTGATATAATCTCATGGTCTAAGGAAACTATATTTGGCATATTAAAAGTGTTGACAACAAAACTCTTTGTGACACGATTAATTGCAACTCTTTATTTGGGTCATGTCCATCACACCATTACTCTTAATGATATGACTCCGTTATCAAGTGACTATAACAAGTCCATAGTTAGGAAACTCTAACTATCTCTTGATCAACGAACTAGTCCTGTAGAGGCTCACTAGGGACTCCGGGTGTTTATATTCCACACATGTATTATGTTTCCATTTAATACAATTATAGCATGGATAATAAACTATTATCATAAACATGAATATGCTTAATAAACCATTTTATTATTGCCTCTAGGGCATATTCCCAACACAATATTGGATTCTTTACAACCGTGACCCCTACGGCACGCCTCATCCAACTACACAAGTAAAATGATGAGTACATTAGCACAAATATGATAAAAATTACGGGTTAACCACACCACTATGATAAAACAAGAGGTGAGATATACCTGACGGTACAAGTAAGCTAGTGCTGCTGAACCCCAACTAAGACCGAAGTCCCAACTAGCTAACATCTATAGCCACATAAATGGAGCGTTGACCCCTATGCCATCCAAAAAAAGGACCCGACTCAAAACATACCAGACGTATGCTCGGCAATGCTGTTGCACAATCTCAGACTCCTCTGGTAAGTCAGGTGGACATACAGCAAAGTTCTGAGCAATCCAAGAAAAGGGTGCGCCCGCGGCTTTGTTCGGGAGCCCCGGCTCCTGTCCAAGGAAGTCCGTCATAAGCCCACACCATCATGTAGTGTCAGTGCTCTTACACATAGGCTGCCCCTTGATGAGTAGTGCGAGGATCATTGAAACATCCTGCAAAGTCATAGTCATCTCCCCACAAGGGAGGTGAAAGGTATGCGTCTCGGGACGCCATCGGTCAACGAGTGCGGTGATGGCACAAGGGTTCATCTTTGGCATCCCGCGAGAAACCATAATGTAAAAGGGAGAAGCCCGAGGCGACGGATGTAGTTCGTGTATCGCTCATCACACTTCATCTTCGGATGTCTCGCATCATCCTTACTGTCAACCCTTGAGTACCTCAGGTGTAGGTGTGGAAAAAACCACTCCTCTGTCCGCAATATACATAGCATGGTGATGCTTGTCGTACACATCTTGGATAAGGCGGGACATCCTGCAATAACAAAACCAAAAAATATGAGAAATGGGTGCAACAATTCTACTATAAATTGGTACAACAATTCTAGTGTAAATTCAAACCTAACCATGATTGCTACGACAACCCTAACAATAGACCTACTCAACAAATATTTTGTTTCCGAAAACATAAACCGTCACATACACACTCTTTCACAATTACATGACTTTGTTTGCCTAACACTATCCACGTCTACTGCTACTGCTAAACAAAGAGATCAACCCTAACACTATCCACGTCTACTGCTACTGCTAAACAAAGAGATCAAATTTATTTGCCTAACAAAAAGCATTGCACGGTTACAAGCTGTTGCATATGTCCCTACTTTCTCTTGCTTCTGTCCATGGCTTTTGTGTTAAATCTCATCATCCGGAGGAGAGGCTACAGATTAGGACTATGGTGAGGAGAGGCGCAGTTCATACCTTCAAATCGCAGGTAGGAGGAGAGGCACGGGCAGTGTGACGACCGGAGGAGAAGCACGGGCACGAGCACGGGTGGCGGCCTGACGACGAGCACGTGCAGGTCCGAGCTCGATACGGCGACGTGGGAGAAGAGGAGACGATGGCGGGGAGGACGCCGGACCACGAAGAAGAGCGGCGGCTGCAGGTCGCTCAGTGCTCCTCCATTGCGACGGAGGGGACGAGCACGGGCACGACAACGATGGGGACGACGGCGACGAAGAGGGCCGGCGGGGAAGCCGACGGTCGGCGAGGAGAGGCTAAGGGGTGGGCGGATCGAGGCGGCGGCGTCGGTTGGTAACAAGGGGGCGTCGGTGCGGAACGCGGGTGCGGCGGCTCGATCTGGTGATGGGGAACCGCTGACCACGGTTCGCGGCCTGAAAACCCTAAGTTGCATGGCGCCCTGGGCCGGGGCGCCATGCTAGCGGTCACGACGCCTTCCCCCGGGACGCCATGCTACCTTGGGCGGGGCCGCTCGGAGCTGACGTGGCCGGTCCACGACGCCTTTGACCAGGGCGTCATGCTTCCTGGTATGGCGCCCTGGGGCCGGGCGCCATGAAAAAGGGTCAAATCTGAAATTGTTTTGAATTTGGGTCCATTTCGTAAAATCTTTTCGAAAACCGACTAGTACTAAGTAAAGTGGGGCATGAAAAAATCTTTAATTTAAAGCAGGGCTGCAAATCCTTTTGTCTAAACAAATAAATATAGTCTCATGCTTCTTGAAAAAAATCTTATATTCTAAGCATTTTAGATTTTTTTCACCCCTCTGATTCTATAACTTCGAATTTGCAGTCTTAAGTTATTTTTAATCTTGTTCTACTAGAAAATGTGGTGGAAAACTACGGTTCATATGTCTTTGGAATGGTGGGTTTTCTTCCGAAAGGATGGAAAAACCCAACCTATGCATCATGGACTACACACTACTTCTCGCGGTGCGGCTGAATAAACATCGGTGACAAACTAAATCGCTACATGCATCCAACCCCCTTTGCGTTCCAACAAAAAGGAAATCAGCATCGTCAACAAAAGCTAGGTCTGCGCAGTGCACAAGGACTAGTTAGTACAGTACAGTCCACCTACTGACGGCCGGTCTGAGTCTGATGCACGCACTCGCTAAACACAAGTACCGTAGGCTTAAACCCATTATCATACTACCCACAAGCTGCATAGTGAAACCCCTGCATCGACTGGTGAGCTGATAACAACAATGGATTAAACAAATAGTACTAGCCGTAGCAGCAGTACAACCAACATAATAATAATGTATATAGTATACGGATCAGTGGGAGTGTCATTGATACATCAGTAGGGGCCTGCAAGTTGCAGCACTGTTATGCATGCAGTGATGATCTTTAAAGCTTAAGCTGGAAAAAGATGAGCTTTTTGCGAGGGATAGGTAAGAAGCTAGTGGATCAGTCAGAACGAACGCTGTATTAAGTATTTGGAAAGCCTGGGCGGATGCAGAAATGGCATGGAAAAGCCATCATGCGTTTGTGCGGTTCAGAGATTGGCAGGCGGCGGCAGCAGGGGCGTTTTGGCTTTTGCGTCTACTCATCCATCGTGTAATGGCGTAATCATCATTCCATAACAGGAGTGTGCTTCCGTTTGGGGCAATGCGACTTCTTTTTTGTGCTCCAAATTAACATCATGCCCATCATTTTGCCTGATTTCTTCTGCGAAAATCATTTGCCCATCTTTGTGTATATGTGCAGCGCATTTTCCATTTGGGGGTGTTGGAGTTGGACAGATGCATGGACCCCCCACGACAAGAGTACAATGAAAGCAAGGAGAAGAAGGAATAGTTGACTTACCCTTGTGTGCCAGTGTTATACTATACGTGTAGATTTTTCTTTCAAAAGTAGAAGACAAACTGGTAGTTTTGGTTGCTATATTTAAAAGTACTCCGTGAAGAAACAACTTGGTACCAGCAAATGGCTCAAAGAACAGTAGATACTCCTTGAAAAAAGGTCTCGCATTCCAGGTAAAACCTCCCACACCATGTGTTTAGCCAACGAGGGCAAAATCTTTTGCATTCTTGACAAGCTCATGAACCTTATTGCCCAGTCAAATAAATCTTACAAACATGAAACCATTAACAATTTATGCACGTTCCGATTTGGTTCCGGTTGAACCAGATCTGGGATCGAAACCCTAAGAGATTCATTTTGCTTAAGATTTGGTTTCAACACGGTAAAAGACAGACCATCTCGATTAGAAGGCATGTCTGACCAGAATTCCAACTGGTTTAAAACACTCTCATGAAAACGACTATATGTTTTATGTCACGCCCTTCGCCTATTTATTATCCACGACCTAAAGCACCGAGAGAGAGCTATTGTACGATTTTTCGATACATAGCCGTCGCGACGATACCAATCTGGAGCCCTTTGCCGATACTCTATCGGGAGGGGGAATCATTACCAGAGGCTTCTACGTCACCATTACATGCTTCATGATGATATGTGAGAAGTTCACCCTTGAAAAACGGATCCGTAGCAGTAGCTAGATGGTATTTCCTCTTCCATCTTTTTCAATACATGACGTGTTTGGTTCAGATCCGTTAACGTAAACGGCCATGGAATCAAATCATGGGGGGTAATGGTAACATAATGGAAAATTTCCAATTCTGTTTGGCTCGTCAAGGTAGTGGGAATGGATACCAGTCGACAGGTCCACAGATAGAGGATATGGATGGCCACGAAGAGGAGAGGCACGCTAGCGAGCAAAGGAGATCAGGAGATCAACGCTGGTGTCTGGAGAAGGACGCTCCCTCACGTAGGGAAGGGGATCCCTGGCCGCCGCTGCTCCTTTGTTGGACCCCCATTGATAGTACACACCGTCAAGGCGAAATTTGTTGCTTGCACCACCGTCAGCGTAGGCGTTGCACCTTGTCGGAGGACGGAAGGCGCGGGACGAGATCTGGGTGGACCGATCGGTGCCAGATTGATTGCTTGCGGTTGTTATCGTCTCGCTCGCAGTGACGTCATCCGTTTCCGGTGGGGTAACAAATTTGACTTACGTTGTAATTTGATTACGTGGGACCTGATTACGGACGGAACGAACCAAACAAAAATAACGGTATTAGATCACGGTGTAATCGCTCCAAATTGAGCGAACCAAACACGTCATCGCAAATGTTTGTTTGAGTAAACTATGTTTTTTCAAATGTTTTTCAAATCGCGCAATCGCAAGAGACAATCGGCCGTAGGGCAACGGGACACTTCGATTTGTGTTCATTCAAACATCGCACGCACCCAGCTGCTGGTTGCTTTGCTTGCAAGCGGCGGCAATGATTCGTGGAGACGAAAAACGTATGCACCTGCTGACCTGAGATCATCATCCCGGCGGCCGGATCTTCCCGGTGTCGCCACGCGAGACGAGATCTTTTCCGACGAATCGTCGCGTCGTATGTCGACTAAACAAATCCCTCTGCGCGATCCCCGGGGATGTCAGGGCTTGACCGGTCAATGTCCTGGGAGGCTGCCTGCCATGGCATGGCAGCGAGACGACGAGTGACGCTGTGCTCGTGCCCGTGGGACGACTGACATGTGGGAGCGCCGGAGTCAGGGACGAAGGTCGGAAGATGAGGATGGGTCCGTCACGGGATGGGAAAGGAAGCCTCAGGTTCAGACCACAGGCGACAGACACAGCGCCGGCAGATCCGCAGGAGAAGTAGATCACACGTCCGTCACCGACGACCAAGATGCCCGCCAAGTAATGATAAACGTACTGTATTTCCTTTCTCTATCCTTGATGATTCACATGTCTTCTTTCTAGAAAATTTAGGAACAATCTATAGGTCGATGATGTCGCCGCTCATGTCTCATTGTCGACAAAACTTGGTCTCTCACTTGCTCATTAACGACTCGTACATACTCCCCCTCCGTCCGCCAATAAGAATACATCTAGTAGCTTTTATACTAAGTCATTTTTTTTAAAATTTGACCAACTTTATATAAAAGATTAGCAACATATATGACATTAAATTGGTATATTTTAAAACTTTATTTTTAAAATGATTCTAGCGATACCAGTTTAGTGTCATATAAATGTTGGTACATTCCTCTATAAAGTTAGTTAAACTTTAACAAATTTGACTTACCATAAAAGGTAGAAGTACACTTATTCGCGGACGGAAGGTAGTAGTGCCAAACCCACTATTTGATCTCCGGTGAATTAGAGACTTAGTGTTTCACTGGTTTAAAACGGGGAAATGATATAGGAACAATCTGCAAGCTTGAGAGGGCATTCTTTTTTTTTTTTAGCTTAGAGAGGGCATTCTTGGGTGGCTTCGGACAAGGCTTCCGGTGGACAATGCAAAGTTAAATAGGAATCGGTTTGTCGGCCTAAAGACATGGGAGGGCTTGGTATGGTGGATCTTGATGCACGAGCTTTGAGACTTAGATGACCCTGATACAAGTGGACGGAACCAGAGCGTCCTTGGGTCGGCTTGGGAAACCCATGTGACCAAACCGACATGGAGCTATTCTTCGCTTGAATTGACATCACCATCGGCAACAATAAAATGGCTAACTTTTGGCACATCCCTTGGCTTGAGGGCCTCAAACCGCATGAGTTTGTTCCGTCCACCTTTGCCATTTCTAGAAGGAAGAATTTCACCGTGCACCAAGCTCTTAAAAATAACTTTTTGATCCGCAACTTGAGCTTTGAAGATGGCATATCGGTCCTACACATTAACGAATTCTAGATTCTTTGGAACAAGCTCCAAGAGGTCCATCTTGAAGAGAACACTTGTGACTACATTTCTTTGGGTGGTTGATCCTTGAAAACAAGGTATGGACGGCGGATCGCCTTGAGAGGAGAGGATGGCAAAATTGTGGACAATGTCAACTCTGCAAGCGCGATTCGGAGACCGCGGCGCATATTATGTTCAAGTGTCGACACTCCCTCCGCATATGGAGAGGCATTTGAAATAGGATTGGCTTGGGAAACCTTCATATCGATTCTTGGCACGCCTTCAACACGGTCAAAGATTGGTGGTGTCATACCGTCGGTGCCAGCGGGCAAACACGCAAGGGGCTCGCCACTCTTTTGCCATCACCACTTGGGAGCTTTGGAATGAGAGGAACGCAAGAGTTTTTAGAAATTTTGCATCTATGCCTAATGTAATCCTCTCGTCTATAAAGAGGACCACATCTCTTTGGAGTATTGCCGGGGCAAAACGATTGGGATCCTTGATGCCGCGAGAGTAGAGCTAGTCTCCGAGTCTTTTGACCACTTTTGTAACCCAAACACTCTTCTTATTCAATGAAATATGCAAAGCTTTTGCCTCGTTTAAAAAAAAATAGGAACATGATCTCATTTTTGAATTGTTACAGACCAAGAACAAAATCGAGGTCTTTACTTGTAATAGCATAGAACTATACTTTCTGGGGTGGTTAATATTATTTTGATGATCCGGTGGTTTTGATTTTGATCCAATCATGTTTATTAAGATTTCTGTGTTTTTTCTATTCATATGAACCAAACATCCATACACAAATTCATATGTTCTGTTATCCTCTATTTTGCATATGCATTCCTACCATATTCCTGTGTTTTTAGAATGACGCGTGATACATGTCAGTCGGACGATCGCAACTACCGATCGGCCACCATGAGCCGTCCGATTGAGGCAATGTGAGCTATTATAACCTCAACTCGTTCTTCTTGTTCCCCACGCATGCCCTCGTATACCCTACCTCATCCCTGCACAAATCATAGAACAAAAAACACGAGCAACTACTTCCCGTACAACTCGCACATGAAACCTGATATGTCTCCGACGCTATAATTTTTTATGTTCCATGCTTGATTATATATCAGTGTCACATGTTTTTCTAATGTTTTTGTATCATTTTGGCATGATTTATGGAACTAACCTATTAACAAGATGGCCAGTGCCAGTTCCTGTTTTCTGCTATCGTTTTGTTTCAGAAAAGTTGTTTTGTGAAGTTTCTCGGAACGCGCTGAAAATTTACGTGATTTATTTCCAAGTTGAAACAAAGACGGAACCCGAAGGACGCCCGGAGGGGAGGCTCCCAGCCTCCAGACGCTCTCCAGGCGCGGCCCCACCCTAGGTCGCGCCTGGGGCCCACCTGGAGCCCTCCTTCATCGCCTCGAGTCGCCTCTTCGCCCCAAAATCCCTAAATACCCGATCATATTTTCCAGAAGATGTCTGAGGCCGCCGCCATCTCCAACCCTAGTTCGGGAGGGTTCTGCAGCTCTTCCTGGCACCCTGCCGAAGAGGGGAATCGACACCAGAGGCATCTACACCACCATGCCTGCCTCCGGAGTGATGCGTGAGTAGTCCACCACGGGACTACGGGTCCATAGCAGTAGCTAGATGGTTGTCTCTCCTCCTTGTACTCCATTGCTTAGATCTTGGGAGCTGCCTATCATGATCAAGATCATATTATCTGTAACTGCTACATGATTGTGTTTGCATGTGAAAGGATCGTATGGGAACCTAGAGGAGGGGGGGTGAATAGGTGCTACACCAATTTTTAATTCTTTTTCGGTTTTAGGCTTAACACAAAGGTAAATTATCTAGATACGCAACTACGATGAATTTACCTATATGAGAAGCAAACTAAAACAACTAGGCAATTAACGATACAAGTAAAGACAACTAAGGGAAAGAGGTAACCGAAAGGGGAAGCACGCGGAGACAAGGATGTATTCCGAGTTCCTCCTTGTTAAGGGAGTACGTCTCGTTGGAGGGGTGTGAGCTCGCCAAGGTCTACTCAAGATGCCAAGCCTCACCCTATTCTCCGATGAACCGCACCCGAGGGTTTGGTTCACCTTCCACTATCGGAATCCTTCGAGGCGGAATCCGGAGCCTTTACAATGTTTTTGGGGCACACACCCACAACTGAATTGGGGGCTCCCAAATCAACACATCTGTCACAATTACAACAAGTAGTAAGTGCAAGAATTCTAGGGTAACACAATGCTAACCCTAGAAACAAGAATCCTCAAGTGAATGAAGGGGAAATGAAGAACGGCTTGGTGAAGATGTAGATCCGGGTCTTCTCCTTCAATCCTCCGAAGATCAACGCGTTTGGATGGAGGAATTGCAAGATTTTGCGATTTTGAGCTCTCAAATATTAGGGTTCATAAATGCTGGGCGAGCTGAATATCCTGAGGTAGGTGGAGGGGTATTTATACCCCTCTGAAATTTCTGACTGTTGGAGGTCACTTAGACCGGAGACTCCGGCCTAAGTGGGCCGGAGACTCCGGTGTAGGCCGGACACTCCGGCCTCCTTCCGGGGATCCTCCGGACTGGCTCCAGAGACGCACCACACTTCGGACACTTCGGGGAGGGCCGGAGACTCCGGTCTGAGGGACCGGAAACTCCGGTGTCGGGCGGAGACTCCGCACCCGGGCGGAGACTTGTCGATGACGCTTCAACAGGCCGGAGACTCCGGTCTCGAAGGCCGGATACTCCGGCCTCCCGGAGACTCCGGGCACTCTCCGGTGGTACTCCGGACTGACACCAGAGCCGCACCACACAACTTGGCGAAGGGCAGGAAAATCCAGGGGCCGGAGACTCCGGCCAGGAATTTTCCTGCAGCAAGGAAACTTTGCCATTTCTTCACTTTTTGGTGAAAGATGCTAGGGGTAAAAATATGTCAATTAACCTGCACCACTTAGCATCATATTAGATAATCATTAGTGTTGTTAACTAACACACAAAACTAATAGGGTTTAGGAAATGTTCTTTCAATCTCCCCCTTTTTGGTGTTAGATGACAACACTAGGATTTGCAAAATAAATAGAACATATCATGTGACAAATAGCATCTCCCCCTAAATGTGTGCATATTGGACAAGTTACACATATGAGAGGAAACCCACATATAGGAGGAGGATGCCACAAATAAATAAGACATGATATATATGAAAAATTCATTTGCAAACCTAAGAGACATGATATAGAGGGGTTGATATTTGTGTTAACAATCATACCTTATGTGTGAGGATAAAAGATGATTCCAACGCACATCTCACACCACAATAACTCAACCAAAGATAATAACCGATATCATGTCTCCTCAAGAATAAAACGACAACAAGATCCACATCTCACATAGAAGTAGCAAATAGCAAATAGAGTTCAACACTTAACACATAAGTTCAACACATAAAGGGACATAAGCTCTTAAGGAACGATAAAAGCAAATGCTTGTGCCCGACCCATGCAAATCCCTCGAATAGCCTACTAGAAGCATTTCTCCCCCTTTGGCATCGAGACACCAAAAAGGAAGAAAGGCGATGCTAACGGTCCCATGAAGATCACTCGGAGTCCTCCTCGGTGTCATCATCATCGTCATCCTCATCATATTGCGAGCCACTAGCATCATCATCATCTTCAATCTCGCTTTGAACCATTGGAGCCTTGCCGGTGTTGACGGGATTGTGCGAGGAAGAAGGCATGGAGGACACCTCCGCAAACTCAAAATCAGCCCATGGGAATTGATTTGCATGCCAAGCATCATAGTAATTGTCCTCTCACTTTCGGTGGATTTGGGGGACTCAACATTCGTTTCTTTGCCAATTCTAGGAGGAGGAGGAGGGGGAGGAGTCTTGTCCCTCTTCTTCTCCAACTCCTTGTATAATTTTCTTTGATTAGAAATGATCAACTTCCTTTCCTTGTGGGCTTGGTAATTTTCCTTGTGGAGGCACACATTCATGTGAAGCATCACTCTTTCAAACCACGAGAGCTTCTTTACTTTCTTTGCCACATCATCCTTGCCCTTGCTAAGCCATGAAGGGGGGTCGGCATTCTTACTTCTCCTTCGAACGGGAGCAACATCTTCTTCCTCTTCTTCACTTGATGCAAACGGGACACGAGAGGGAGCACTAGAAGAAGATGGCTTTTCATGCTTGAGAACTTGAAGGGAGCCGGCCTTGTGAACGGTGAAGTGCTCATGATTGAGGTTTGGCACTTGATCAAGAATTAGCTTCATAACATAAGGTGCATATATCGGATTCTTCATCTCATGGACCGCCCAATGCAACTCACACTTGATGAAATCCATCACATCTATCTCAAATCCTTGGCAATTGACTCCGGTTTGAAGCACCGCATAGGAATGAATGAGGAGGTTGACAAGCCCTCCACGAATGGCATCCACATTCCCGGCTTGGGGTGCAATATTGCATCGAAACATGCGTAGAAGGATATTTAAGGTGGGAAGGCGATCCTTGTTGGAACCAACGGCGGACTTGTTGAGGTAGAGCGGTGTCATCTTTCCCTTATCATAATGAACTCCTTCCGTATGCATGATTCTTCCTTGGGAGGCTTCATCCTTGCGGAACACATATCCAAGCAATTCACCAAACCTCGTCATTGAGGACTCACACTTGATAGGCCCGGTCATCCAAGTCAACTTGACATCTTCATCTTCCCCAAACTGAAGCGTCGCAAAGAATTGTTGCACCAACTTGATGTCATAGTTTTGTTGAAGAGTCATGAGGTGCTCCAACCCAAGCTTGCGAACTATCCAAACAACCTCTTGGAAATACGGTTTGGTGCTAAGAGCGGAGAGATTGAGTACCTTTTGCACACAAACAACATTTGGACCCGAAAGCTTTGCATAGACTTCATTCATCACTATCTCTTGCTCCTTTCTCCAAAACAGAGGATTGGAGGAGTTTTGCGGCATATCAAAGAAGGGTTGTGACCTCATAGCACGAAACTCAGATTTGCTCAACCCACTAATGGTGGAAAATTATCAAATTTTGCCTTCTTTGCCCTCTCTTGAGCAAGGAATTCTTCTTCAGCTCTTCTCTGCGCAGCCTCTCTAGCAGCTGCTCCTCTTTCATGCTGAACCCAGCCACCATCCTCGGTTGGATCCAAAACGGCCCGAGTACCCCTCTTTTCTTTCCGAGACACTTTATTGGGGTTGTGACTGATTTTCTTGTGTCGCGAGGATCCTATGTGTAAACAGAGAGGGGATAGCATGGGGATGAGCATACATGTCCAGGAAAACAAAGGATGCATCAATTGGAGAATCAAAAGCACAAAAATGTGATCTACACCGGAGATTCCGGTCCCAGGGGCCGGAGATTCCGGCCACACCGAAGTCTCCGGTCTGGGACAGACCGGAGTCTCCGGCCCAGAGGCAGGGAATCTAGGGTTAGGTCAACATTTGGTGCTAAAGATTCTAGAATTGATACATTGAGATGAAAACGAGCCAGCAACAGATTCTACACCATAGGGAGCAACACTACACACTCTATCCAAGTTCTAGGAAGAAACCTAGAGAGGGAGAGAGGGAAGTACCGCTGCTCGACATGGTGGAGGTCACCAATGGTGGGGAGAAGGTTCCCCAACGTAGGAGAGGAGGGGAGGCCGGCTGGACGGCGGATTCCGGCGGCGGGGAGCGGCCGGAGGAGCTTCTCCAGGCAGGAGCGGCAGCAGGGGGAGAGGAAAGAGTCGGGGGTGGTGAGGGAGTTGTGAAACAACCCCCACCCCGATCCCCTTTTTGGATCCCCTGGAAACGCCGAGACCGGAGTCTCCGTCCTAAGCACACCGGAGTCTCCGGGGTGCCGGAGTCTCCGTGGCTTAGGGTGGAAACTAGGCCAGACCGGAGTCTCCGGTGTTAGACACCGGAGTCTCCGGCCCCCACAGCTCAGAAAAGCCAGTTTTTAGTGTTGGACATGTATGTGGCAAGAGGAGCACATTTTGGGGCAAGGAGAGGCTTGGGATAGACTTCACAAACTGGGATGGTACTTCACACTCAACTTGCAAAAGCCAAAAAACAATAAATACCAAGATTGAGTGAGTTTACCATAAGAACAAGAGATTTGCAAATAAAATCCAATAAAACCCCAAAAGAACCAACTCTTCACAAGGAAGAGGTCGGTGGCCTAGGCCACCATGTATGAGTTTATGGCATGGCACCGCGAAGATATATCTTGGGTCCATAGACAATACTCGTCATTTAAGCTCACAATTCATGAAATGAAAATAGAGATAAATAAATTTTTGCTATAGGCATATTGGGCGGAGGGAGAGCCCAATTTATTAGGACAACACTCCCCCTAAATTCATGCCCACACCTAAACCAAGATAGAGGTTGAAGCTATAGGTGTGTATGCAAGATGGTCAAGCCAAGCTCCTCGAATCCACGATATTTAGCTCATTCCTCAAATAAGTGAATCTTGCTTCATCAAGAGGCTTCGTGAAAATATCGGCAAGTTGGTGTTTGGTTGGCACATATGCTAGCTCAATGTCTCCACGGGCAACATGATCTCGAATGAAATGATGACGAATCTCAATATGCTTGGTCCTTGAGTGTTGCACCGGGTTGTAGGCGATCTTGATAGCACTCTCATTGTCACACAAAAGAGGCACTTTGTCACAATTGACACCGTATTCCTTTAAAGTTTGCCTCATCCATAACAATTGAGTGCATGCACTAGCGGCGGCCACATACTCGGCTTCGGCGGTGGAGAGAGAAATACAATTTTGCTTCTTAGAAGACCAACTCACCAAGGACCTACCAAGGAATTGGCAAGCCCCGGAAGTTGATTTCCTATCATCTTGGTCACCGGCCTAATCCGAATCCGTGAACCCACGAAGAGTGAAAGAGGAATCCCTTGGGTACCACAAACCAAACCTTGGGGTATGAACCAAATATCGTAGGATTCTCTTGACCGCCAACATGTGGCTTTCCTTAGGAGCCGCTTGATACCTTGCACACACACCTACACTCAACACAATATCGGGTCTAGATGCACAAAGATAAAGCAACGAACCTATCATGGAGCGGTAAAGCTTTTGATCCACATCTATACCCTTTGGGTTAAGTTGTAGATGGCATTTGGTATCCATAGATGTCTTCTTCTCCTTAGCATCGGCCATATTAAACCTCTTGAGCATGTCTTGAATATATTTTGCTTGGCTAATGAAAGTCCCTCCTCTCAATTGCTTGATCTCAAATCCAAGGAAGAACTTCAACTCACCCATCATAGACATCTCAAACCTATCGGTCATAAGCTTTGAAAATTCACCATTAAAAGCTTTGTTAGACGAGCCAAATATAATATCATCAACATATAGTTGGCATACGAAAAGCTCCCCTTTAACCCTCTTAGTAAAAAGAGTGGGATCAATTTGCCCAACTTCAAATCCACGGTCTAACAATAACTCTCTAAGGTGCTCATACCACGCACGTGGTGCTTGTTTAAGTCCATAGAGCGCCTTATCAAGCTTGTAGACATGGTTAGGAAAGTTGGGGTCCTCGAACCCCGGGGGTTGCTTAACGAACACCAACTCCTTTAAGGGACCATTAAGAAAGGCACTTTTAACATCCATTTGTTGCAATTTAAAGTTATAACGGGATGCATAAGCAAGAAGGATACGGATGGACTCAAGGTGAGCCACGGGAGCATAGGTCTCTCCAAAATCAATGCCTTCAACTCGAGAGTACCCTTGAGCCACCAATCTAGCCTTGTTCCTCACAACCATGCCATGCTCATCTTCCTTGTTCTTGAAAATCCACTTTGTGCCAATAACATTGCGGCACTCCTTTGGCTTCTCAACTAGCTTCCAAACTTTATTGCGCTCGAAATTGTTGAGTTCTTCATGCATAGCTTGCAACCAATCCGGATCTTCAAGAGCTTCGGACACTTTCTTCGGTTCAAACATGGCAATGTGAGCTTGATGATCACTAAAGTTCGCCAATTTCCTCCGGGTGGACACTTTTCCTCTCACATCACCAATCACCTTCTCAAGGAAATGTTCACGACGTGCCATGGTTCTTTCAACTCTAGCTCGACGACGGGCTTCGATATCCTCATTGCATCTTGGAGGTATCACTTGATCATCTTGATCATTCGAGTCCCCGCCTTGACCGGTAAGCTGTCCTTGATCCCCAGAAAACATATCATTGTTATTGGAAGAGGTGGAAGGATCAAGGTCTTGTGCTGAACTCTCTTCTGCTTGATGTAGACCGGAGTCTCTGGCCTGGGGCACCGGAATCTCCGGCCCGACGGATTCTCCGGTCAAGATGGCCGGAGTCTCCGGCCTGGCGACAGGAGGCAGAAGAGATTGTTGAGGGTCTTGATCTTGTCCTTGATCAGGTGCATCATTGACTCCAGTAGCAGTTGCTTGTAATTCTGATGAAGATGAAGCCTCCACTTGAGTAGAGCATCGTCCTTCTCGATCCACCACAAGGGGTTCCTCAACGGGGCGGAAGAATCCCACACCCATTCTTCTTATGGCTTCTCGAGGAATTTAATCATCTACATCGGAAACATGAAATTGCGCCACTTGGGAGCCGTCATTTTCTTCGAACACCATACTACAAGATTCTATGATACGCCGTGAGGCTTTATCATAGATTCTATAAGTGTGGGATTCGGCACCGTAACCAACAAAAATACCCTCTAGAGATTTAGATTCGAATTTAGTTAAACGACAACCTTTGATCAAATAGAAACACTTACAACCGAAGACACGGAAGTAGGAGATGTTAGGTTTGTTGCCGGTGAGGATCTCATAAGGGGTCTTGTTCAACCCTTTGCGGAAGTAGAGCCGGTTGGAGGAGTGACAAGCCGTGGAAATAGCCTCCGCCCAAAAACTCAACGGAGTCTTAAACTCCGCTAACATGAACCTTGCTATATCCATAAGAGTCCTGTCGTGGTATGAACCGACGGTGAAGATACGGGACTATGTGCGCGCGGGCATCGTCGATGTGGGTTAGTAGACGAACGACACGGGAGAAAGGATTTATACAGCTTCGGGACCCGGGAAACATCATCCGGTAATATCCCTACGTGCTGTTTGTGGCTAGGTTGTATTCCTCTCATGGTGGAAGTCGCCGATGAGGCGGCTCCTCTTGTCTAGATCTATCGGGCTCTGTCCCGGTTGTGATGGGTCTGTCTAGCTTGTCTAAGTTCTATTGGGTCGTGCCCTCTTGGGGCGCCTTGCCACTCCTTATAAAGGTGGAGGAGGCCGGCTTACAAGTAGAGTCCTCTTAGGACTCGGCTAATCTATTACAAGTTGGAAAGGTGAGTCCTTTTCCTATTCTAACTAGAGTCGGCCTGCTGGGCTTTCTCCTGGTGGGCCTCGTTGATCCTCCTTGCGGGTACCCGTGTCCCATATCCCCGACAAGTCCGGTTCTTCCTCTCGGCTACACCATTTTTTTGAGGGGTATAGGTTGCGGAATATTGATGACGAATGCCCTCTTCACTAAGAAACTCATTGAGGGTGTAGTTTTGAACTCGGAGCCATTATCACACTACCAGGAAAAGCATTATAGGGAGGTTGCCTATCTGTGGCGCACCCTTAATCTATGCGCCACAAAAAAAATATTCTGTGGCGCATGGCTGTAGATGCGCCACTGAAATTTGAACATTCTGTGGCGCATCCCTAGCCCATGCGCCACAGAATATCAACTTTCTGTGGCGCACTGCACGCCATGCGCCACAGAAAGGGAGACTTCTGTGGCGCACCACTCTTCATGCGCCACAGAATAAGCGTGGGCCCCACCTTCAATCAGTGGGCCGTGGTCCATCTCGGCCTTTTCTGTGGCGCACCGTGGCTGGTGCGCCACAGAAATTCATCTTTCTGTGGCGCATGGAGAAGGATGCGCCACAGAAAGTTGAATTTCTGTGGCGCACTAGCCACGGTGCGCCACAGAATAGCTACTTTCTGTGGCGCATGAGGGCCCATGCGCCACAGAATGTGGACGCCCAGATCTACAAAAAGGTGGTAGACCACCTTTCCCCATGTGACCCCCCTTCTTCTTCCTAGCTCCCATCTTACTAACCCGAGCTCCTTCTCTCTCCCATGCCATTTTGACCATCCTATTCTCCATTATTTGTTATTAAACCTAGCACAATTTGATATATAATTGGTGAGGGCTTGGGGAGAGTCTCCATATATATTCTCCTCCTCTCTTTTTGTCCACTATTTTCTCTCCATCACCACACACTCTCTCTCATCGATCACGGTCACGTCTCGGCAACGGATCTAGATCTACAAGGTGGGTATTGGTGTATGGATGTTTGTTGAAGGCATGCGAAACTTGTCGGCGGGCGATTTACACGTATATGCATGAAACTTGTGTGTGTGGTTTGATTGAATCTTTGCATGTTGTAGCTTGCGCCGGCGTGGTGCATGGATGTTTGCCGAAATGTTGATTCATTTCCATTTCGGTGAATTTTTGCACCACCCATATGTCCTACTTTTAGGGGAAGTCATGCCGAATTTTTCCGTCGAACATTTCCGACTTCCCGCATGAGAAGCTTGTATGTGTGTGAGCATGTTGCGATTACTTAATTCTAATTAATAACACATACTCTATATGTATACCGCGTAGGCGACCATGGTCATCAAGATGAGCTCCGGTCGAATCGACAACTACAAGGAAGAAGCGAAGGCGGAAATGAGACGGTGCAACGGGCGCCAGATACGATGTCCGTGTCGAAGTTGCAAACTTGTGAGATGGATCGACCCTGATTCCGGACAATTGGAGGAACACCTGCTCAGGCGCGGTTTCATGCAAGGCTTCAACCAAGCGCCGACAGCAAATGCTGATCGTGACGACGGAGATGCCGACATACATGGTCATGATTGTGGTGGAGAAGATGTTGACACGCCGCAGAGCTCGCTAATGTCGGCCTTGATGGATTCTCATGTTCAAGAACTCCTCCTGAAGAACGCGAACACCGATAGAGAGAAAGCCAAGCTGGCGCAAATGGAGATAGACGGGAATACTCCGTTGTATCCTGGGTGTCGGCCACAGGATATGCGCTTGCAAGTAACGCTTGATGCTCTGGAGATGAAGTCGGAGAACAAATGGACCGATGCGAGCTTCAACAAGAACATGCAATTCTTCCACGAGCGTCTTCCCGAGGGGAACACATTGCCAACTAGTATCGAGGAGGCCAAGAAAGTCGTTTGCCCTCTTGACCTACCGCACGTTAAATACCACGCCTGCGTCAATGATTGCGCAATTTATCGGGGCGAGTATGAGGACCGAACCACATGTCCGGTGTGCGGCCAAGGACGGTACAAGAGCCGTGGGAAGAAAGTTCCTCAAAAAGTGGTATGGTATTTTTATATCACTCCCCGTCTGCAGCGGTACTTCGTGGACCCTAAGGAAGCAAAGCTCATGCAATGGCACGTGGAAAGGGAGAAGCCCGAAGAAGATCCGGAGAAGGGCAGGATCCTTACACACCCTTCAGACGCTAGCCAGTGGCAAGAGTTGGACGCCGTCGCCAATTTCGGAGGCGATGCAAGGAACGTCGGGCTCGGTATGAGCACCGATGGACTCAATCCGTTCGGTAACCAGAGTAGCACGCATAGCACCTGGCCCGTGTTTGTATGGCCTTACAACCTTCCCCCATGGTTGTGCACGAAGCAAAGGTATATACACATGAGTATTCTCATTCAGGGGCCGAAACAAGCAGGTGTCCACATACATACGTATCTCGCGCTGTTGAAAGAGGAGTTAGCCACGTTGTGGGCGACGCCAGTCCGTACGTGGGATGCCTACACTGGAGATTATTTCCCCATGAGAGCCGCGTTGCTCACGACGGTGCAGGACTATCCTGGTTGCGCATATGTATCTGGCCAGGTAGGCCACGGATTCTGCGCATGTGTCAGGTGCATGGATAGGACCCCGCATCTCCAGCTACCAAGGAATCCTGGGTCTTCGAAAACTGTGTACCCAGGGGCTCGAAGGTGGCTTCGCATGGATCACCCGTGGAGAAAACGCGGTGACCTGTTCAATGGTAAAGAGGAGCTCGACGGAGCCCCGAGCCCAAGGAGCAGCACAGAAATCGACGAGTTGTTGAGAAATTGGGAGGAGTGCCCCGCGCCGGGAAAGAAACGACCGAAGGTAGATCCGCTGCTGGGTGTATGGAAAGCGAGGTCTGTTTTCCACGACTTGCCGTACTGGAAGGTCCTCAAGACGCCACATAGCCTCGATATGATGCACATTACGAAGAATGTCACCGAGAGTCTGCTTGGCACTCTTTCCAACATGCCGGAAAAGACCAAGGATGGAACGAAAGCAAGATACGATCTGAAATGCCTTGGTGTCAGGAAAGATCTTCAGGCCCCCGATAGTGATGACAACGACGATGGTGATGATGATCAGACTGAAGGGACTCAAGGTCACCGCAAAAGGCTAAAGAGGAACACGGTGGTGCTTCCCGCTACGTGCTTCACTATGAGTCTGGAGGAGCTCGAGCAGTTTTACAGGTGTCTTGTAGGAGTCAAATTTCCTCATGGTTACATGGGGAAGATAAGCAGATATATGGACGCAACGAAGAAGAGGTTTACCGGGATGAAGTCTCACGATTGTCACGTGCTGATGACGCAGATACTTCCCGTTGCGATTCGAGGGATAATGGACGAGCATGTCCGTGATACGCTGCTTGCTCTTTGCAACTTTCTTGACGTCATCAACAGGAAGACAATCGGCGTGAGGCAGCTCGACCGGCTACAGGAAGAAATCGTGCTGATACTATGCGAGCTCGAGATTTACTTTCCGCCCTCATTCTTCGATATCTGCGTGCATCTCCTTCTGCATGTCGTTGATGACATCAGGCAGCTCGGACCAACGTTCATGCACTACATGATGCCATTCGAAAGGATGAACGGTGTCATGAAAGGATACGTCCGCAATAGGTCCCATCCAGACGCAAGCATAGCCAAGGGCTTTCTAACCTACGAGTGCATCTCCTTCTGCCAGAATTATCTAAGCACCGAGAACCAGGATGTTGGTCTGCCCACGAGGAAACACTTCGGCAGGCTCAATGGATATGGTCACCGAGAAGGCAGCAGCACAACCTTTGTCAGCATGCAGGGTCAAAAGGACGACTTTGACAGGGCTCACCGGGTCGCGCTACAACACTTACAGTTGATCGAAACTTGGGTGGAACAGCACAAATGCTTACTCGAGCAACATTACATCAAACTGGGCCGACCGAGGAAGAAGGGAGACGTAACTAGAGCGCACAACTCTACCTTCACGCGTTGGTTCAAGCAAAAGCAACTGGAGCTAGCAAAGAAGAAAGCACCATCTACGGAAGATGAAAGACTCATATTCTCCTTATCACTGGGTCCCTCGCACAACGTAAAGACCTATCAGGCGTACGACATCAACGGCTACAGATTCTACACCGAGGAAAAGGACAACAAGTCAGAATATCAAAACTCAGGAGTAACTATGCTATCCTACGGCGATGAGGAGGCTACTGTCAAGGAAAGATACTTCGGAAGGATTGAGGACATATGGGAGCTCAACTACTGTGGAGAGTTGGTGCCAATGTTCCGTGTAAGATGGGCCAAGGACGTCATCAAAGAAGGCCGGTATTTCACCACCATGGTAATACCCGATGCCAAATCGAAGAACGCCTTCGCGAAAAATGAGCCATGGGTACTTGCTAGCCAAGTCGAGCAATGCTTTTTCATTACCGACCCGTCAAAGCCTAGCCGTGTTGTCATGAGGAGGGGCAAGAGGAGCATCATCGGAATGGAAGGAGGCGCCACCGAGCAAGACTTGGACAACGAGTCAAAGATCGAGGAGGAATTCGACAAGTTCTTCGACATGCCTACTAGTAGTACACAAAGAAGGAAGACCTCCGTACCTACTAAAGGTTGTCCGTTCTGAAAAACTATAACAGACTAAATCATGTAGGCCAAAATGCTATGTTTTATCTGTTTTCTGAAAAACCTGAAGAAACTGCTAAGTCTGAAAACAGTGTAGATTAGCCCCCTTTGCATGCAAATTGTGGGAAATATGCTCCACCAAAATTTGTAAATTTCATATCATTAGAAAGAGCTAAACCTATAGATTAATAGGCATCAATTGTTTGTCCAAATTAAAAACTATAACAGACTAAATCATGTAGGCCAAAATGCTATGTTTTATCTGTTTTCTGAAAACCTGAAGAAACTGCTAAGTCTGAAAACAGTGTAGATTAGCCCCCTTTGCATGCAAATTGTGGGAAATATGCTCCACCAAAATTTGTAAATTTCATATCATTAGAAATAGCTAAACCTATAGATTCATAAGCATTATTTGTTTGTCCAAATTAAACAATATAGGAGACTAAATCATGCAGGCAAAGTTGCTATGTTTTATCTGTTTTAAACTCTTAATAACATTTAACCTAAATTCTGTTTTATCATGTAGGCAGCCCGCCGCCACCGCCGCCACCGGAGGAGCTCATCGACAAGTGGTGAGAAATGTGTTGATGAATATATGTGTGTCCACGACCATCGTGTCGTTGTTGTTTGTGCTCCGACCATCGTGTCGTCGAGATGTTGATACTATTTCAGAGATGCTTGTGCAGGTACCCCGTGAGGCCCTTGAGATTGCCGGAACGTCGATTAACTTCCGTTCCGGCAAATTCGGGTACTCCATATGTCCCTTTTTTAGCAAAGGTCATGCCGAAATTTTTCGTAAATTTTGGCATGACTTTGCTAAAAAAGGGACATATGGGGTATTGCGACTAATGCATGGGCCGGGGTATCTTAGTACTAAATTAAGTGATGTTTTTTTTATATTTGTTGTACTAACTTTTGCCTCTTTTTAATGAAGTGCAAACATGTCGGCCGACGCGCCCGGCCCTTCTAAGCACATGAGCGTCGAAGAAGAAGCACGAGAAAAGAACAAGTCGTTCTGGGACGTGAACCCGGAGATGGGGGATGCGGAGGCCGCCGAACTGGCTCGTGACGGCGATGGTGACTTCCAATTAGAGATGGAGATGGAGGATGCGGAGGACACCGACGGAGATGGGGACGCAACCACCACCACCGATGGCGGCGACCACACGGATGTCGGGGGTGACGACCACACGGATGGCGGTGGTGGTAACACGACCGCTAAGAAGCTTAAGAAGCAGAGGAAGGAGCGGACACCGCAAGCGGTCGGCACCGTCACCGACATGTTCACTAAGGTCTCCAAAAGTGGCCAACCCCAGGAGCCATGGGGCGTCGCAAAAGGGTACGGAATGCAACTAGGGTGCATCCTCCGGGAAACCGTGTCGATCAACACGTATGACCTCAGGAGCGCGGCGAATGAGGCTTTGCGCACACAACTCCTCAAGAGGCTTCACGAACGATACATTTTCCCGGACGATGGAAACAAAAGGGTGGACAGCTTCGCCATCACGAAGATGAACAATTGTTTGACCAGCTGGAGAGGCCGGGTGAAGGCGAAGATTGAAAAGGGTCTTAGCTGGGAAGAGATCAGTGCCAAAGAGCCGTACATCGACATAGAAGAGTTCGAGGCATTGAAGTTGTCCTTGGCATCTCCGGAGGCTGAAAAATGGACCGAGTGGGGGAAGCAAATGCGGGCAATGAACTTAGGCAACCACCATTTGGGAAGCGGCGGTTACGCAGGAAAAAAGCCTGTTTGGGACAAGGAGGATGCCGAGGTTGCGAGACTTGGGAAAGAGAACCCTTGGCATAAAATCACGGACGAGCAAGTTAGGAACTTTGTTCGGTCCCGCTACTATCTGAAGCCGGGGACGGGGGAATTTGTTACCGACTACAAAGATGTGCTGGATTTCGAGAAAGTTCTGGTAAGGAACTTAATTACCGCGGATATCTCAAAGTCCATTTTCGTTGATTTCTATACATGGGTTCACGTTTATTTGCTTTGTCCGCAGGAGGCTGAGTTGAAGGCTGAGGCTGAGGCCGGCCCGTCGTCCCAGGAGGCAGCCGGCCCGTGGGACACGACTTTCAACCGGGCGATGAACGTTTACAAGGGGAGGGACAAGTCAAAGCCTCCGACGTCAGCAGGCCGTGTGACCGGCTTTGGTACGTCGATGAAGTTCATCGAGTACTACAGCACGGACACCGACACGAAAAGGGAGAGGAGGAAGCCGTCTAAAGATAAAGCCGAGGTTCTTGAGCTAAGGAAGAAGCTGGAGACACTACAGAAAGAAAAGGTGGACTCCAGCATGGTGGACAAGCTAGTGGCCGAGAAGCTGGAGGAGAAGCTCCGGAGTTTCTTACCCCCTGGATTGTATGAGGGATTAGCTGCTTGGCAAGCGGGAGGTCAACAGGGGCCGATACACTTGCCTAGCTTCGACGGCAGCACCTCCAGCAATAACGTGTCGCCGGTCCTGCTGCCCCCTGTCGTGTCGCCGGTCCTGGTGACCCCACCGGTGCCCCCCCGGCCGGAGAATAATGACAATGCGCACGAGCGCCCGGACAATGATAGGCCGGCCGCCGGCACCGGCGCCCTTGTCTCGACATTAGCCGAGCTCAACGCCATCGACAAGGTAACTAATTAGTTAGTCCGTGACATCTTTTATGACTACATATGCCTTTGATGACTGCCATATCTCATGCATGCATGGTGCCCAACATGTGTTGACTCCCAGGACACGCCTTGCATACTCCTACATAGGGTGGGGGCCGGCGGAGAGTTGAAGGAAGTCGCGTTGGCCAAGATAGTACAACCTCTGACCCGTGATATACACAACACTCGAATGAGTGAGGCCGTGATGAAAGTCAATGTCACGGAGGTACTGCCTGAGTTCCGTGACATCGACCCCCCCACGCAACCTCCAGGAGCTGAGAAACACATGAAGCTTGGCGAATGCGGAAAGTGGATGATGGAATGGCCGAAGACCCAGATTCGTCTTGGGGATGTTATTCATGGGGTCGGTCGCACCGGCGGCGCCACCTCGAGGCCTCGGCTCCCGCTCGTTCGGCCCCCGTCGAGGCGGCCGCAAAAAACTATTGCGGAGGAACCGGCGCCACAAGTAGCCATCGCCACCACCCAGAAGGAACCGCCGGTCGCCGCCCCCACCGGCCGGAAGCTACCGCCGGTCGCCGCCACCACCGGCCGGAAGCTACCGCCGGTCGCAGCCACCACCGGTCGAAAGCTACCACCGGTCGTCGCCGCCACCAACCGCCACAAACAGTTGTTGGGAACGTCTTCACCGGTTAGTTCTGACTTTCCGAATTCCCCGACTTTCCGACTTTCTCGACTAACGGATGTGCTATCGTTTATGTTTAGGACAAAGCCATTGCACCTGAACTTGGTGGCAACGAGGATGAGGACAATGATGTCAACCACGATGACTACATCAACACTGGCGCCTGCAAGGATGATATGTACATGCCTCATGTGGATGAAGAACCCTTCCGCGACCACCGCGGTCAAGCTGCTCGTCCCACTTCATGCACACAACGCCTGGCCTTCACGCCTCCGGATGCCGGCGATCATCAAGCTCCCCCGGGTAACGTTTTCAGCCCTAACACTCTGATGGAAACTGTTAAAGCGGGGTTCACTGTACCCCCACAATCCCCAGAGAAGAAGAACAAGATCAAGAAGCATAGGAAGAGAAAAGGATCCTCCACCTCTGCAAGCCAGCTAGCTCCTAAGATCCGGGGTCTTGAAGACACGATTCCACCCCGTGCGGATGGCTTCCCCCGAGTTCATGTAGCTGGTGAACCTATCTTGTCTGGGGACTTGCTCCGCCTCGCAGAAGGACCCATGATTGCTTTGCAGCAAAGTATCTTGTATCTGGAGGAGCAGCTTCTTAAAGAAAAGCATCCGAGTTACCCGGCGTTCGCGGTCCAGGTGCCAAAGGAGTTGGTGGACTTCGTCCAGGAAGACCCTGCGGATGTGTTCTTCATCGCGTACGAGGACATCTTCAAACTCTTTCACACTCAACGGCTGGACTATAACATGGTCCGTCTATATGCGCTCGATATGGCGATGAAGATCAGGAGAGATGCGACCCCGTACGTTGCGATAGTGGATCCTTACTACATGCGCGGCAGCCATCTGGAGGAAGGGTCAAAGACAAGGGAAACGGCCACGGAGTACCTCGTAAGGGTCATGCTGGCCAACAAGAGGAAGAGCACCCTTCTTCTGCCTTTCTTTTTCGAGTAAGTACACATCCGCTCGCCACCGTCGTATCTTATGCCTTCTTGTACATTTCTTCCATCGCTGATCCTTTGTCCAACATTCCGTTTCAATTGTGTTGAGCAGGGACAAGTATTGCGCACTCATCTCCGTAGCCCCGAGGTGGTCCATTGCCACTTATTTGGACTCGGGGAATAAATCCACGCCGAGACGATACACCAGAATAAAGGGTGTTCTGGATGACGCTCTCGAGGCCTATGCCCAAAAGGGCGGCCCATTCCATAACAAGTCGGAATTTTTCACGGATGAAACACACACACAAGTTTCAGCATGGGACCGGATTCCATTGCATCAAGCAACTGGATGGCAGCGTGAAGGAGGCCTACTACGCCCTCCATCACCTTAAAGGAATTGTCCGGGATTGCGAGAAAACGAAGTTTCCATCGGGTCTCGCAGAATACACCAAATCAGAGGATGCTCTCACCGATGCTGATTAAAGAGCAGACTTCCATCGCATCCGGCTGCAGTTGACAACGATCATCCTCGAAGATGTCCTTCACAGATCAGGGTCCTACCACCACCACAGAGGTATTATATATAGAAGTGCATGCGTAGGGTTATCTATTATATATATGCTATGCTATGAAACCCAAATAGGATAGCCATATGATTGTCTTGCCTCTCTACTTAGATGAATAAATTATACTCTATTTTATATCACTAACCTATATATATCCCAATTTATCTTCAGTGTTGTCTCAGAGGAGTATCGAAGAACGACTAGAGGCACAGTATGACACCAGGGAGTGGAGGACGAAACAAGGCTTTCTACCGTTGCCGGAGCCGCGAAAGTAGAGGACTCCATGATTATGCATGCTCCCGGATCATAGTTAGGCGGCGAACACTTGATTTGTAATGTGTAGTATGAAATGTTGAACTTTTGGTTGT
Organism: Puccinellia tenuiflora; assembly: GCA_012064385.1. Lineage (NCBI taxonomy): Eukaryota > Viridiplantae > Streptophyta > Magnoliopsida > Poales > Poaceae > Puccinellia > Puccinellia tenuiflora. Next base: position 94,571 of record QRDG01000628.1, on the reverse strand, counting down.
ATATACATGACTAGCTAATTGTGTTTACATTCGGCACTTTTGTGACTATGTGTATATATATATGTATCTCGATCGGGCCACTAATTAAGTAATATATATGTGTGATGACATATTGATTAATATCATTGTCTGTTTATATACCTGTATTTTCTGTATAAACCTGTATAAATACTGTATATACGTGTATTTATACAGCAAAATAAAAAAATACAGTTTTTCTGGTTAATATTTCTGTGGCGCACCTTTTTTAGTTTTTGTGGCGCACCACTTTCTGTGGCGCACCAAGGGCAGTGCGCCACAGAAAGACTCTCCATAGGGTCCTGGCGACCTATTTCTGTGGCGCACAGACAGGGGTGCGCCACAGAAAATATTTTTGTGGCGAGAATTCTGTGGCGCACCAGGCTAGCCCACAGATGCGCCACAGATAACCAAAATGGTGCGCCACAGATAGCCTGTTCTGTGGTAGTGTCACTTCTAATTGCCAATATGGGGACATTGTGTTAACGTTGCATTTCAATGGAGAAGTCGATGAAGGTTTGTTGGGTCTCACTCTTCGACTTGAAAAAATAAACCCAAGTAGCTGGAATCGTGGAATTCATTACTCGACCACTCTAGTAGTTATACTCCATTTTAACACAAGTAGGATAACTAAGGGGAATAGTCATCAACTATCGCCAAGCAATACTTCTTCCCACCAAGACTAGCTTCGAGAACGGCACCAAAAAGGTCCACATGGAGGAGCTTCAAGATCCTCTTGGATGAAATAATAGTCTTGGAAGGATGGGGAGAATCATGCATCTTTCCTTCAACACAAGCCCTACAAACACGATCTTTGGCAAAAGAGACATCTTATTTTAGTCCGAGAATGTGGCCACCCTTGTGAAGACTTTGCAAAGTTCTCATGTTAACATGGGCTAGGCGGCGATGCCACAACCAACCCTTGTCGGCCTTTCCGAATAGGCACATCGAATTTGAAGTGGTTTCCCCCGAAAAGTCAACCACAAACAAATCATCCTCGACGTACCCAACAAAAGCGACCTTTAGAGTCTTGCTCCACAAGAGTACCACAACATCAATATCAAAGAAGACGGCGAAACCCACTTATTAAGTGCACGAACGGAAAGTAAATTAAAACCAAGGTCTTTGACAAGCATGACATTCTCTAAGGTGATATCCTTAGCGACTACCACCTTGCCAAAGCCCAATACCTTGGATTTTGATCGATCTCCATAAGTGACGGTTGCTTCATTTAGATTTGGTCTCAACTCCGTCATCAACTCCTTGCTTCCGGTCATATGTTTTGTGCATCCACTATCAAGCACCCATTTTGACCCACCGGAAGCATAGTCCTACAAGAAATTAATGCTTGGATTTAGGTCCCCATTTTTCAATGGGTCCTCTTTTGTTAGCAACAAGGGTCTTAGGAACCCAAATAGAACAAACAATGGGTACATTTCTAGGACCAACAAACTTAGCATAGACATCCCCATAAAAATCAACAAATATGATGTAGTGAGGGTTAGTCTTTCCCGCAAAGTCATCACTAATGGTTTTGCCCCTTGTGGCACCACCACTAGCAATGTTGACCTTCTTCTTTGCTTGAGGGATCCTCTTTGCTTGAGGAGCACTAGTAGCGTTGGACTTCTTAATTTGAGGAGCTCTAGCATCCTTCATGAAGCTCTCTTTTTCCTTTTCTTCCTCAACGAACCCAAGACCAACTCTCCCTTTTTGTGAAGTGACAAACGGTTTCTTACCTAGGGAGATGGCCTTAGCAAGATTGATCTTCAACCTAGCATTTTCCTCAATGATATTTGCATGATCACAAGTAATAGGAGTGGAGGAACTAGGCATATCATTTTTAGGCGGTTGAGCTTGAAGTTGTTCATACGACTTGGTGAGGGTAGAGTGTTCACTCTCCAATGCTTTGTAGGCCTTGGAGAGCTTCTCTAGCTCCTCGGTTAGTCTAGAATGACCAACACCAAGCTCGACCTTTTCCTTCTTACATGCTTTGTATTTAGCAATTGCATGGTCACGTTCTTTAATGAGTTTAGCAACAATTACATCATTTGATTCTTCTATAGATTCTAGTTGTTGCTCTAGAGAAACTCTAAGCTCATTCTCTTCTTCAAGATTGTCTTTCAAGGATGCAATTTCCATAGCATCCTCTCTTTCAATCTTACCCTTGATCTCAAGCATTTCTTGAGCTTCACCATATTGACTCATAAGAGTCTCAACATGCTTCTTTGTTTCACCTTGCATGTTAGTGATAAAATGATCGAAAGCAACTATTTCCTCTTTGATTTTAAGACTAGTAGCATCATCCATATTACTCATAGCCTTAGGAGATGAGGGAGATGATACCTCGGTGGTCTTGGCCATGAAGCATCTTGCGGAGGAGCTAGAGACATTCTCATTTCGGGATTCAAATAGGGAAGGAGATGATGAAGAAGCAATAGCAATAGCGGCAACTTCATTTGTGGGCCCTTCTTCTTCTTCTTCTACGAATGAATACTCTTATTGAGCAAGCAACACAATTCTCGGAGGCTTCTTATTGATGGCATTCTTCTTGAAGAAAGGTTTCTTATGGGTGTCCTTTGACTTGTCCTTCCTAANTCATCTTCTTGCTCGACAACCTTGGCCTTCAAAGCAAGTGAAGATCCTCTATGCATTCCAATGGCTCGGTCTCGAGCATCTTCGGCGTTCTTGGCGGCCACCTTATATGCTGCCATCTCTTGCATGACTTCATTAGATGACATGAGGTGGTAGTTGTGTCTTCCTTGGAGAGGCTTCAAGTCGGTGGATTCAAACGACCAAAGGGCGCTCACATAATTCCTCTTGATCCAAGCATCATCCACATAGGATGCATCAAGGGCTCGAAATTGAGTAGCAAGGGTCTTGAGTCTTCGATACATTTCTTCATGATCTTCACCCTCTACCATGAAAAAGCCCTTGGCTTGGTTGCTCAAGGCTTCAAATCTATTCCTTTGCATGCTCTCATTACCGATAAACTCTTGAGTGAGAATATCCCAAGATTCTTTGGCGGTGGTGGCCATCTCAATGAGAGACATGTGCTTTTCTCCCACGGCGGTATGAATCATGTTGAGAGCCAAGTCATTGAGTTGACCATCCACAACTTCTCTTCTTGTCATGTTGTTTGGATCGACGGCCTTGAACCCAACTTGAATGATTCTCCATAGCTCGCTTGAAGCGCTCTTGATATGAGATCTCATCATAAATTGCCAATTAGTAAAACAAGATGGATTAAACTTAGGTGGATCACCCTTATTGTTTATATGATAATGCGGGATAGGTGGGTCGACCGAGTACGTGAATGGAACCCCATGGTACTCCGGCTTCCCACCATCAATTTTAGGAGGGGATTCATTAGTGTGTTGTTCTCCCTCCCCACTATGCGCGGCGGAAGAATTAGCCTCTAGGGATGGTGTGGCGGGTGGCGTGTTAGCCTTCAAGAGTTGCCTCATCATAGCACGCAACTCATCCATTTGAGTGTTCATGGATGATGTCAAGCTTTTTTCCAAATTCTTGAGATCATCCATGGACACCGGAGGAGCGCTACCACCCGTAACACCATCTCCGTCACCCATACTCTCTTAGGCGGTGAAGCCTAACTTAAGAGACAAGGCTTTGATACCAATTGAAAGGATCGTATGGGCACCTAGAGGGGGGGTGAATAGGTGCTACACCAATTTTTAATTCCTTTTCAATTTAGGCTTAACACAAAAGGTAAATTCTCTAGATATGCATCTACGGTGAATTTACCTATATGAGAAGCAATCTAACGCAGCTAGGCAATTTACGAAACAAGTAAAGACGACTAAGGGAAAGAGGTAACCGAAAGGGGAAGCACGCGGAGACAAGGATGTATTGCCGAGTTCGTCCTTGTTAAGGGAGTACGTCTCGTTGGAGGGGTGTGAGCTCGCCACAAGAGGCCTACTCAAGATGCCACAAAGGCCTCACCCTATTCTCCGATGAACCGCACCCGAGGGTTTGGTTCACCTTCCACTATTGGAATCCTTCAAGGCGGAATCCGGAGCCCTTACAAGGTTCTTGGGGCACACACCCACAACTGAATTGGGGGCTCCCAAATCAACAACATTGTCACAAATACAACAAGTAGTGAGTACAAGAATTCTAGGGTAACACAATGCTAACCCTAGAAACAAGAATCCTCAGGTGAATGAGGGGGAAATGAAGAACGTCTTGGTGAAGATGTAGATCCGGGTCTTCTCCTTCAATCCTCCGAAGATCAAAGAGTTTGGACGGAGGAATTGGGAGATCTTGCGATTTTGAGCTCTCAAATATTAGGGTTCATAAATGTTGGACGAGCTAGCTGGTCTGAGGTAGGTGGAGGGGTATTTATACCCCTCTGAAAATTCTAACCGTTGGAGGTCACTTAGACCAGAGACTCCGGCCTAAGTGGGCCGGAGACTCCGGTGTAGGCCAGAGACTCCGGTCTCCGTCCGGGGTTCCTCCGGACTGGCACCAGAGGCTCCCCACACCTTGCACGCTTGATAGAAGGGCCGGAGACTCCGGTCTGGGGGACCGGAGACTCCGGTGTAGGACGGAAACTCCGCACCCGGGCGGAGACTTGTCGAGGACGCGGGACAGGCCGGAGACTCCGGTCTCGCAGGCCAGACACTCCGGCCTCCCGGAGACTCCGGGTCTCCTCCGGACACCTTCCGGACTGACACCAGAGCCGCACCACATATTCTGGCGAAGGGCAAGAAAACCCAGGGGCCGGAGACTCCGGCCAGGAGATTTCCTGCAGCAAGAAAAACTTTGCCATTTCTTCACTTTTTGGTGAAAGATGCTAGGGGAAAAATATGTCAATAATCCTGCAACACTTAGCATCATATTAGATAATCATTAGTGTTGTTATCTAACACACAAAACTAATAGGGGTTAGGAAATGTTCTTTCACCTCTGATCTTGAAAGTATACTTAAAGATTTTATCACTTCACAAAATTCTTTCAATAAAATTGTCAAAGAAAAACTTGAGAAACTTGATAATCTTGTTGTTAAAGTTGATAGTTTGTCTCATGAAGTTGATTTCCTTAAAATAAATTTTTTGCCTCATGATGTTAAGGAACATAAAACTTTAAATGCCATACAAATTAGAATTGATAATAATATAAGGATGTTGGCCGAATTGCATGCTAGATGGGAAAAAGAAGAAAAAGAGGTTGAAATTGCTAAAATTAGTAAGGTTGCTAATATTTGCACTATTTATACTAATGAGGATATTAAAATGTTGAATACTCAAGAGTCATCTACAACACATAAGTATGCTAATGGTAAAAGAATTGGAGTTGGAAAAATTTCCACCATACCTAAAAAGAACCCAAAACTTTCAGTCAACACAGAAACTGATGTTGATAAAAATGCTGAAATTAGTTTTGATAATCTGGATTCTTTAGGTGACAATGCTCCTGTTATTTTTTATGACAATGATCTTTATTTTGATAATTGTAACCTTGCTGAAGTTATAAAGTTTTTACAAAAGCTTGCTAAAACACCTAATGCTAGTAAAATGAACTTGGCTTTTGCTAAGCATTTTACAAATGCTCTCATTGAAGTGAGGGAAGAAAGACTTAAATGTGAATTCTCTATTCCTAGGAAATTAGAGGATGCTTGGGAACCTACATTAAAATGAAAGTAAACTATTTTGAGTGTAATTGTTTGTGTGATCTTGATTCTAGTATCTCTATTATGCCAAAAAGTTATATGATGCCCTTGATCTTGGACCACTAAAAGATTGTGATTTGAATGTGAATTTCCTTGATGCCACTTCGCATACACCATTGGGTAAAATAGATGATGTTCTCATCATGGTTAATGGTAATTATGTTCCCGTTGATTTCATTATTATGGATCTTGATTTTAAGCTTCCTTGTCCTATTGTTTTGGGAAGACCGTTTCTTAGAACTCTTGGTGCTGTTATTGATATGAGAGTGGGCAATATTAAATTTCAATTCCCACTGAAAAAAGGGATGGAACATTTCTCTAGGAAGAGGATAATGAAACCTTTTGATTCCATTGGTAAGCCAAAGAGTGGTTTTAAAATTGATACTATTGATAAAACATGAATTTGCCCTTTTGCCTAGCTAAAAGGCGTTAAAGAAAAGCGCTTATGGGAGGCAACCCATTTTATTTTTTACCTTCTGTTTATTTTTGGTTTCTTTGAGTTTTGGGTGATGTTACTTCTGTAACAACTCCCTTGTATCTTTTTGTTTTGGTTTTTGGTGCCAAGAATAGTCTCTAAAGAGAGGAAGACTAATTGGTGAGTTTGCTATCCAGAAGCAGATTTTTGTTCTTCATTGTTCGCAAATCCAAAAAAATCACAGAACGTCATCTGTGGCTGCAAAATTTTGACAGCAAGCATCAGGGTTTTTTCTCGGAAATTCAAAACGGTGCCCGGGTGCACCAGCTCCCGATTTTTTCGGGAGCCCAAAAAAATTGAAAACTTTGCAAAAAAATGCGAAAAAAATCGTGCAAGTAACTGACCATGGTCCGCACCATCATGAAAATTTTCGCACTGAAATGTCACGGTATGCGCCCTGGGGAAAAATGATAAAATTCTGACAACAAATTCAAATTTTCGGATCTCACATGCTGTCAGAAATTTGTCATTTTCACCCAGGGCGCATACGATGACATTTCGGTGCGAAAATTTTCACGATGGTGCGGACCATGGTCAGTTACGTGCACGATTCTTTTCGCATTTTTTTGCAAAGTTTTTGATTTTTTACATTTTTTCGAAAAGCACCGGGAGCTGGTGCGCCCGGGAGCAGAAACGCCGCTCCCATTTTTTCTACCTTTCTATAGTTTTAAGTTTTCTGATTTGAGGTCCAGAAGTACCCCAAAAGAATTCATCTTTACAATATGTTCTGTTTTTGACAGATTCTGTCCTTAGTTTTACATTGCTTCTTTCATAGGCAAAGTGAAGTTTTTTTGAAAAAAAGAGCTTTACTTAGACATTTTGGGACAGTAGCTAATGTTTTAAAAACCAAGTTCATGATATGTTGTTTGGAACTGAAGGAAGATATTGTTTTTGTGGACTAACCCCTCTAATGAAGTTGCTATAAGTTTTGCATGAAGGAAGTTTTCAAGTATCCAAGTGCGAGGTGATGAAGGAAGATCAAGAAGGGATAAAAGATTGAGATTGGGGAGGCTCCCCATGGACCCTCCTCTGAAATATTCAAGAAATCACAAGCGTCTAAGCTTGGGGATGCCCAAGGCATCCCCTTCTTCATCAACAATCATCGATTTCTCTCATGGTACTATATTTTTATTTCTTTACACATTATGTGCTGTTCTTGGAGCGTCAGTTGTTTTTACTTTCATTTTTTTTGTGTTTTGTTCTCTGGTCTTTGCAATAATTTGGATCCATGCATGCTTGTTTGGCAGAGAGACACGCTCCGCTTTTTCGTGTACACTCCTGTTCTTCACTTATATGTGTTGAGTGTTTAGCTTTTGTTATTTTTGCTTCTAGCTCTATTTTTCAAGCATCTCTTGTTTAGAGTTGTTAGCTTTTGCAGTTAGGAAGTATTGCCCTTGTTGTTTCACCCTTTTAGTTTTGTTTCAAATAAGTTGATTACTGTTTGGTTGAATGGAAATTATCATGTAGGAAGTGTGAAAAGTGTCGCTTAATCTTGTAGATCATTGTCTTGAATCTTTGATACTTGTCGATTGTTTAGAGATATGAAGTAGATTAATGCTTAAACTTGTGGATCATGTAGTAAGAATAGATTAGTAAATAATTGCCTTGAAGCTTTAAAATTATGATGTTTGTCCTGCTTGGTAGCTCTCAAAGTCTAGATATTCTTTTTGCAAAGAGTTTGTTTGTGAAAGAGCATGGTTGCCCCCATGTGTGGTTTTGGTAATTAATGACAATCCTTAAGGACTAACATGTGCTTTGAGCTATACATGTAGGTTTGGTCCATTGCGATGCTTGTACTCCATATGTTGGAATCAAGGCTAAAAGAAGAAGCGTATATGTTGATCAAGGCTAAGTGCAAGTCGATCAACACACAAGTCTAGGGATGTAGCATGAGGGATCGTATGATCTCATGGTATGGTAAGTAATTGTCAATATAGCCTTGTGAACTAACCCATGATCTATGTGCTTATATGTCTATATGTGGTTAGATATTTCTCCATGAGCGTGCATGAAAGGGAGATCCTATGTAGCCCATGGAGGATGGCGTCACGTGGTGATCGTCATCAAGATAAGGGCCGGGTGAAGATATGTCGAAGAGCGCCTCTCCCATCTTGGTGTATGGGGGAGCAATATGTGAGTCTTTACCGCGCGGAGCGTAATCAAGAAAGGTGGTCCAACTTGAGAAGGTCAAGATCGTCATCATCAAGCTCAAGTGGTTCATGCGCAAAGCAAAGGTATGATCTTGATAGGTTTTCTATTTTACCGGTCTCGTGATGTTAGTTGAGAGACCGGGTTTTAGGATAGATAACCGTACTATCAAGAGGGGCTCTCGAGCGAGTATATTGATCGTATCCATCGTAGAGAGCTCAAACCTTTGCATCAATGGCATCATCTTTATTGGTTCTTATTTGGCTCTTATCTATGTGAGTGGTTGGTGCTTGTCATGCTCGTCATGACAAGCCCAAGCTCATCGAAAACGGATTTCGGATGCATCTTCTATTGCGTTTTCGGTGTTGGAGATTTCGCCGGTTCATCGACGTGGAAGGTTTCACTCTTCCATCTATTTGCGAAATCTCCCTTGCTTGTTTTCAATATTTCCACATTTTGTAGGGTAGCCCTTGTCGTCCTCTTTCCAACAAAATTGGTTTCATGTCAATCGGAGTTTCCTTTCAAAAGTTATTTAGTTTCAGGGTGTGCGGAGGTAGTACCTCCACCTCTCGAGGTAGTACCGCCAGTGCTGCCGCCGCAAAGGCTCTCTGTTGCACTTCAACGGTAGTACTTCCACCTCTGGAGGTAGTACCGCTGCTGTGGGTACCGCCAGTGGTGCCGCCATAGGGGCTCTCTGTTGCACATCAGCGGTAGTATCTCCACCTATGGAGGTAGTACCGCTGCTGTGGGCTCGTACGCTCCTGCCTGGAGGTAGTACCTCCGCCTCTGGAGGTAGTACCGCTGTGGTGGGTTCGTGCGCTTCTGCCTGGAGGTAGTACCGCCAAGTCTGGAGGTAGTACCGCTGCAGTGGGTTGTTTTCAGCCCGAAACGGCTACTTTTAGGGCACCTATTTAAGGGGCCTTCTTCCCCAATATGTACCCAACTCTTTGCACTCTCTCTCTCCTCCATTGTTGACCTTTTGAGAGCTTTCTTCCTCTCCATCCCTCCATGATTCTTGCCTCCATTTATGTAGCGACCTTGCCTTTTAAAAATGGCCAAGATCCCTGTGTTCTGTGCTAGTCCCTGGATCGAATAGATAGCACCACAGTTCAAGATGTAATATCATGCCAATGCGTCAAATATCTATTACATCGAAGATCCAGAAAAGTAAAACATTACACGTTGCATAGCACAAGGCTAGCATATTACAGAACTCAGCAGCGGAAAACATATAATAGCATGGAGTCCTCATCATCTTCATGTGCCACAGGCAGACATGTTGGTTGCAGACTCGAAACCTATAGCGTTCCTTACTCATCGTCAAACGAACCTGCAACGATAAAAGCGTTGCAGCCAAAAATTGGTCAGAACCATTTGAATGGATCTGGCAAATGATACTTGTGGACTCATAAAGGAAAACTTCTAACATCTACATGCATATCTGGCTGGTGGAGTTGAAAGGCTCTTGCGCAAAGCAATATTTGTCCTATACTTGTAAAACATTTATTTTAAAACCAACTATTAATGAGATAAACATGGCATGAAAACCAGTATCTCTTCTACCCTTGTTCACTCATCAACTTTTATTCTGATATTGGAATGAATGAGATTCTTCTGTCGACCACCTTGTTTAGTTACTCAAATTGTCCATAACCGGGGACACGGCTAAGATCTTAGTTTTAGTTACTCTCGAGAGTTTGTGACACTTTCACCACTTGACTTCATCAACCCATTCTGTCCTTGACCTTCTTAAAGTGAAAAGGAAAGGTGAAGATGAAGACGAGACCTTTGGGAAATGTTCCCCGATTCCTCTGGGCAGACCCATACAAGACAACATCCGCTGAGAACTGCCGGAATCGGGGCCTATAACTTACTTAGTCAAGGCAGAGCCATAGTACCAAGTGGCTGCACTGGAAGTATACTAGACATGGAGTGACATGAAATCTCGAGGCCCTGGGTGGCGAGCACAAGTGCACGTACTCAGGTACCCGCAGAACTGGGCCTGAGCAGCCACTCAACTTTGAACCACCAATAGAGCAACTCCAAATCCACCCAGGAGATTCATTAATTTAGTAGATTTTCCTTAACTCATATACAATAAAACAATTCATTTTTGCAGCAAGCCAATCTACTAAATTAATATAGGTCACTAGTCAACTAATTCATGTGGCTAACCTAACAGGTTTGCATAGCATAATAACTTTAATAAAAACAGCCTATCATGCACGCTACTGAAAAATAGTCTACAATGCAATATAGTAAAATAGTAGGTCATTTATGCTGGAGTATCACTTGCCTTTTGAAACTTGTCGTTGCTCACACACTCTTTTCAACATAAGTCGTATCTCTCAGTTCAATCTATACAGTACAAACAGATAACAATCAACAAACAATACAACAATCAAGTAATACAAACATAAGAGCAAACATGGATAAAACACAAGGGTAAATAGGTTGATGGTCTTGGTTTTAATACTTGATTCAATATGCAAAAAGAATCATCAATGCATTAGGTTTTGTGGTTTTCCATTGAGGGTCAAAGGATGGTCTAAAGTCAAGAAGAGGTTTTATGGGTGGCTCAAAGATTCTAAGGGTTGGTTTTGGTCTCTCTGGACATAAGCAATTATTTGGGTATTTTTCTAATAATAAAACAAATTAAAAGGATTTATAGAATTTAAACTATAACAAAAATACTCAAATTGAGTCTCTGATTTTTAAATCATCAAAATAAAGCCCAAAAATATTTTATAACAGATAAACTATATTAGACATATCTCAAGGTTTCTAAAACTATTTTTCTTGCAATTTTTAGACTTATAGAAATAAAGTTATGTTAAAATTAATCAAATACAACATTTGAAAATTAAATAATTTTAAATTGACCAAAACAGAGAACTAACAGTTCCAAAATAATCTACAGGTCAAGAGGTTTTCAAAAATATAAATTTTATTAAATTTGGCCAAACGGTTGAAAAGATATAAAGGTTTTAAGGTTCGGGGGCTTTTCTGCAAAACTGCCAAATTAAATCAATTCGGCCGAAATTACAGAAAATGGGGCTGACGTGGATGCTGACTGGACTTGACGTGGCGCTGACTGTGCGCTGACTGGGCGTGCTCTGATTGGACGGTACCGGTTCGGTATAGGAATTAATAGGCAGCCGTTGGATTTAGATCCAACGGTCCAGATCTAAACGGGGGTGCCGGCCGGAGTTAGGTTTCCGGCGGGCGGCGGCGGACGGCGGCGACAGGGCGGCATCTCATGTTCCCGACAAACTACGGTGTTCAGAACGGAGCGGAACCCACCTGCGTGATCAGCACGACGAGACGAAGACGTTGGCGAGGTGGTGCGCTTCGGGAACTTCTCCTCCTCCACCGATTGCTCACCGGAGTTGGCTTCGGCGGCGGCCGAAGGATGTCGAGGACGGGGGTGTCGATCTGAGGATGGAAAAATCACCGGACGATGTCACAAAGATGCGCATGCGCGAGAGAAAGCCGAAGGGGTGCAGTAGAGAGGAGGGGATGGCCGGAGTGCACGACGGCGAGCTCTGCTTACCGGCGGCAATGGCGGTGGTGCGGGGTGGAATCTGGGCAGCCTGGCGGCGCTTGGGCTAGGGTTTTTAGGGGCAAACGACGCGGACGTCGAGGGGCTTATAAGGACGCGAGAGAGGGAAACAAATCCCGTGAAAATCGATCGGATTTGGACGACGAACGGCTTGCGTGCGCAGGAGGTTGATGGGGATGACGTCAGCGCTTGCGTCATGGCGGGTCCCGCCGGTCAGAGAGAGAAAGAAATAGAGAGGAGGGAGAGAGGCCGGTTCGGGATGGTGCTGGGCCGATTCTGGGCCTGCTCGGGCTGGTGCTGTCTATTTCCTTTTTAAAAAAAAAAGCTTTTTCCTTTTTCTTTTCTCTGTTTTCTTTTATAACTTTTGAAATAATACTCCAAATCAAGTGAAATAAATTTGTAAGAATTTGTAAAATTCAGGATAATCATTTTGGGACACTTGGCAACCTTTTCCAAAATATTTTATTTTGAAATAGAAACAAATATTACATAAATGCATAATTGACATGTTTATGTCATTTTAAATAAATAGGGTTTTATAAATTCTTTTTGAACTCAATTAAAATCTAGAAAAATAGTATGAGTATTATTATCCAACAATTATAAACTCAATAAAATAATTTGTGGCAAATCTTTTCATTTAAATAGAAATTTGATAAATCCTTTTAAATACAAACACCCATTAATTATGGGCTTGTTCAAATATTTTGCCAGAATGGTTTAAATAAACCCAGGAACAAATAGTATTGTTTTTCATGGTAGAAAGTAATGAAATCAATTTTCATAATTTAAACAAATATTGACAAAACCATTTTAAATACTTTGAAGCCATTTTCTAAATTATTTGTAGAAATTAAATAATTATAAAGTCATATTGAAAGCTTTATAAGAATAAGTTTTATGAACTCCTTTTGTTTCCAAAAAAACCATAAAATATTATGAGTAATATCATTCAAAATAATTACTCATTTTTCATAATAAAAAAATAATTTAGTTTAAAATCATTTTATAAAAGAGAGTTTGGGAAAACCATTTAAAACAAATACCCATTTAAACATGGGCTTTACAAATCTCAAAATTTTATTTTATTTCCAAAACTTGAAATAGAATGTAAAGGAATATTTAAAATAAAATACCCTTGAAGATTTCAAAATAATCTTTTCAAAGTATTTTTCTTGATTTTTGGAGACATTTCTTTATCTAATAGTAAAAGTTTTAAATTTTTGTGATTTTTAAAACATTCCAAAGTTTTGGGATGTTACACACTACCACCCTTAAAAGGAATCTCGTCCCGAGATTCGGAGAGGCTAGAAAGAAAGATAGGTTTGGGATCTCTGGGTTCAGTCAAATAGGTGGGCTACCACCCTTAAAAGAAACTTTTGTGAGTAATCTTGAACTCCTTCCTTCGAGGCTGGGTCGACCGGTGAATCTTGTCGTCACACTGGAGTCAACTAAATTTTACACTCATGAAGTGCTCCATCTCTCATAGGTGGGTGTCTCTTTAGATAACTTCGGTTACCATTTTCTTTAATATGGCTTGACATATTATGTCTTCCATCCATGTGATGTCTTCGGCAATCTTTCTTCTCTAGGTTGGCATCCTTCAGTGCAAACAAAGCGTCAATTCTAACGAAACTCTCATGGTAGGTCAAGACTTTCTTTGTTGGATCACTTCTTCTTCACGAGAGCTGGGGTTTGTTCTCACCGAAAATCTTACGTTTCGGCAACTTTTGCCTCACATAGGGTTATAATATATATCCTCGTACGGATCAGGCTTATCAACGTCATCTCTCTTATAGGTATGTCACTCAGATTTATCAATCCAAATAGTGAGGGAAATAACATGAGTAGTAGGAATGGTGATCAATCCATCCTGCACCCGTATCATTTCCTCAATATGTAGATAGGTAAATCACATAGTCTATCTCTCGGGCATCCTTACTTGTCTAACAGAAAGTTTCCAATCTGCAGGACAACCTCAACTAAACTATCGATCCTTTAAAACTATTGGGTTGCGTAAACTCCTGCACACGCTAGCTCACAAGCTATAGCTTCTTTGGTGATCCTTCTCAGTGGGAAGCACGCTTTCCATGTCATCTTAGCTTGTCCATTTTAGTGTCATGTCTTCATCCCTGATATGACGAACAGGCTTCACAACAATAGCTATTGTTTTGTTTAAGTTTTGGTATAAGATAGTCGATGTTAGTTTCATTCCTCCTCACATAATATGGTTATTACTTTGACATTACATGACCCTTACATCATAATGCTCATTTCCTCATACATAATCTATACTTCTTATAAAGCAAAACCCCACTAAGTGCAATTAATATTTTTCTATCTTCACATGCAAGCTGTCCACATCACTTGCTCTTTTAGCCAATCAATTGTCCATGTCACCCCACTAACATTTATTAATTATTTTCTATCTCTACATGCAAGCATCCACATCATCTTTGTTTAGCCCATCAAATTGTCCACATCATTTTCTTTATGTTCGAATGATAAGATCGCACCATGGAGCTATGTAGTTATACAAGTAAATCATGTGCAAGTAGAACACCGGAATAAGTTTTGCCCGTGAAATTTTTGCCAATTATTTTCAGGTTGGAAATCATACAATTGTTAGTCGAAATTGTGGGCTCTTTTATATGTATTCTCTCAAATAGTTTCTAGAAATATTATGCGGCAATGTGCATGTCATTTTCATGCAAGCCATCCACAACACCTGCTTCTTCAACCTGTTGATACAATCTTATCTATATAAATTAGATACACCCCTAAAGCATAACGATCTTTAAATTATAAACCACACATATATTTGATGTCTAAAATTTATAGCATCTTGACTGTCATGATTAACTAAATCTTGCATATTTTTTTGTCAACTTCAAGTTTCATAAATTTTATTAAATTTCTCAAGAGAGACCCGCTGCAACGCGCGGGGTGTCGTTCTAGTTCTAATGAAAAATTAGTCGAGCAAGGCATTCACACGACGTCTCTTCCGACTTGGGCAATCATCGGTGAAGTGTCCTATCTCTCTGCAGCGATGGCAAAATACTGTTGACATATCTCGGGGCTCTTCTGGGCATTCTCTTTCATAATGGCCCATTTTTTTGCAATTAAAACATTTCGCATAGTTTTTGTCTTCCATCGGACATTTATTCGCGTAATGCCCCTTGTCCTGGCACTTGTAACATGTCACCTGACTGAGGTCCCTGTTAGTCTCATGGTTGTGGCACTGCTGGCCATTTCCATTGTTGTGACCATTTTGTACTTTTCCTTTGGCTCCTCCATTGCTTGATTTGAATCCACCACTATGGCTGATACCGTGATGACGGTGGTCGTCATTAGTTCTGTGATGGTTTACAAGTCCCTTCTTATACTGTTTTGGCTTGATCCCATCACCATCCTTCTTCTCTAGGCAATCCCATGAATAGTGACCCATTTCCCTACATGTGAAACGTGTTATATGGCTAGTATCTCGCTTGAGTTCCTCCTTCCGTTTCTGTACTACCACAGACCTCTTGAGAATTTGTTGCATTCCCGCTTTGACTTGTTGACTGACTTCTTGCACTATGGGATAAATTTGGCATTGAGCCGGAATGTGATTTGTTCCTTCACACAAAAAGCAAGTAACCTGGATCATAGGACATCCTTCATCAGGATAGTTTGTATACAAATGGGGCCACTCATCAGGACACTCTTTGGATGAATGATCAATCTCCCCACAGATTTTGCAGCCTCTGGGTCCTGTCATAATATTCTCCTTGGACTCTTTGTGGCCATCTTCCATCTGTGGTAACCTGTTGTTGTTTCTTGCCATATACTGAGCCATCATCTGCACTAATTGAGTCTGGTTATCTAACATTTGTTGCATTCCTATGGGTAACTCATTCTTGGGGTTGTTGGCTTGACTTTCTTTCAT
The DNA here is from genome assembly GCA_012064385.1 of Puccinellia tenuiflora. Lineage (NCBI taxonomy): Eukaryota > Viridiplantae > Streptophyta > Magnoliopsida > Poales > Poaceae > Puccinellia > Puccinellia tenuiflora. Next base: position 78,751 of record QRDG01000628.1, on the reverse strand, counting down.
CACTTGAGTCATCTGAGTCTGAGCTGCTACCAGCAACTGGACTGCATAGGGCACCTTGAGGTGGCTATCTTTTTCATCATGGTTCGTATGTGGGCGAGTCATCTGGTTTGGTTTAGCAGAGATGAGTAGAGATAGAAAGATACTAAGGGAAGCATTAATACCCATACACCGCATATCAAGACAAATAATCCTACAAGCAACATCTAGCAAGCATCAATCAACAGTAAAAACAATCAATAGAGATAAAAACAACTCCTCCTACTTAATTTTCGAAATTATAGTTTGGATAACAAACAAACACAACAAGGTTTTTCAAAATAGACTTCAAAATAGACACGATAGTATTGCCATACCACAATTTGGTAAGTCAATACAATATTACGATAACGCTATTCGGGTAAAATGGTGGTCTAGTCTATCTCTTCCTTTAGTGCTTCAGCATTCTCTTCTATTTCTTCGAGTTCGTCAAGGTACTTCTGGTGTTATGAATTCTAATTTGAAGTCTTCTATCAAGGCACTTGATGGCTTCTCATACTTGTCATGTTTATCTTCAACGCCTCCAGAAACATTTCTAAGTTATGGTCATCTATAAATAAGATAAGGTAACTTAGACAGCAATTAGGTGAGAAGGTTACAAGAAGATATTAGGAAAGTTTTTGGATGAATAGAAAATAACTTTATGCCTATGGTCTTTCTTATTTCTAATCCAATTCTAGGGTTTCGAACCTACAGGCAACACAAGGCTCTGATACCATCTGTAGCGACCTTGCCTTTTAAAAATGGCCAAGATCCCTGTGTTCTGTGCTAGTCCCTGGATCGAATAGCTAGCACCACAGTTCAAGATGTAATATCATGCCAATGCGTCAAATATCTATTACATCGAAGATCCAGAAAAGTAAAACATTACACGTTGCATAGCACAAGGCTAGCATATTACAGAACTCAGCAGCGGAAAACATATAATAGCATGGAGTCCTCATCATCTTCATGTGCCACAGGCAGACATGTTGGTTGCAGACTCGAAACCTATAGCGTTCCTTACTCATCGTCAAACGAACCTGCAACGATAAAAGCGTTGCAGCCAAAAATTGGTCAGAACCATTTGAATGGATCTGGCAAATGATACTTGTGGACTCATAAAGGAAAACTTCTAACATCTACATGCATATCTGGCTGGTGGAGTTGAAAGGCTCTTGCGCAAAGCAATATTTGTCCTATACTTGTAAAACATTTATTTTAAAACCAACTATTAATGAGATAAACATGGCATGAAAACCAGTATCTCTTCTACCCTTGTTCACTCATCAACTTTTATTCTGATATTGGAATGAATGAGATTCTTCTGTCGACCACCTTGTTTAGTTACTCAAATTGTCCATAACCGGGGACACGGCTAAGATCTTAGTTTTAGTTACTCTCGAGAGTTTGTGACACTTTCACCACTTGACTTCATCAACCCATTCTGTCCTTGACCTTCTTAAAGTGAAAAGGAAAGGTGAAGATGAAGACGAGACCTTTGGGAAATGTTCCCCGATTCCTCTGGGCAGACCCATACAAGACAACATCCGCTGAGAACTGCCGGAATCGGGGCCTATAACTTACTTAGTCAAGGCAGAGCCATAGTACCAAGTGGCTGCACTGGAAGTATACTAGACATGGAGTGACATGAAATCTCGAGGCCCTGGGTGGCGAGCACAAGTGCACGTACTCAGGTACCCGCAGAACTGGGCCTGAGCAGCCACTCAACTTTGAACCACCAATAGAGCAACTCCAAATCCACCCAGGAGATTCATTAATTTAGTAGATTTTCCTTAACTCATATACAATAAAACAATTCATTTTTGCAGCAAGCCAATCTACTAAATTAATATAGGTCACTAGTCAACTAATTCATGTGGCTAACCTAATAGGTTTGCATAGCATAATAACTTTAATAAAAACAGCCTATCATGCACGCTACTGAAAAATAGTCTACAATGCAATATAGTAAAATAGTAGGTCATTTATGCTGGAGTATCACTTGCCTTTTGAAACTTGTCGTTGCTCACACACTCTTTTCAACATAAGTCGTATCTCTCAGTTCAATCTATACAGTACAAACAGATAACAATCAACAAACAATACAACAATCAAGTAATACAAACATAAGAGCAAACATGGATAAAACACAAGGGTAAATAGGTTGATGGTCTTGGTTTTAATACTTGATTCAATATGCAAAAAGAATCATCAATGCATTAGGTTTTGTGGTTTTCCATTGAGGGTCAAAGGATGGTCTAAAGTCAAGAATAGGTTTTATGGGTGGCTCAAAGATTCTAAGGGTTGGTTTTGATCTCTCTGGACAGAAGCAATTATTTGGGTATTTTTCTAATAATAAAACAAATTAAAAGGATTTATAGAATTTAAACTATAACAAAAATACTCAAATTGAGTCTCTGATTTTTAAATCATCAAAATAAAGCCCAAAAATATTTTATAACAGATAAACTATATTAGACATATCTCAAGGTTTCTAAAACTATTTTTCTTGCAATTTTTAGACTTATAGAAATAAAGTTATGTTAAAATTAATCAAATACAACATTTGAAAATTAAATAATTTTAAATTGGCCAAAACAGAGAACTAACAGTTCCAAAATAATCTACAGGTCAAGAGGTTTTCAAAAATATAAATTTTATTAAATTTGGCCAAACGGTTGAAAAGATATAAAGGTTTTAAGGTTCGGGGGCTTTTCTGCAAAACTGCCAAATTAAATCAATTCGGCCGAAATTACAGAAAATGGGGCTGACGTGGATGCTGACTGGACTTGACGTGGCGCTGACTGTGCGCTGACTGGGCGTGCTCTGATTGGACGGTACCGGTTCGGTATAGGAATTAATAGGCAGCCGTTGGATTTAGATCCAACGGTCCAGATCTAAACGGGGGTGCCGGCCGGAGTTAGGTTTCCGGCGGGCGGCGGCGGACGGCGGCGACAGGGCGGCATCTCATGTTCCCGACAAACTACGGCGTTCAGAACGGAGCGGAACCCACCTGCGTGATCAGCACGACGAGACGAAGACGTTGGCGAGGTGGTGCGCTTCGGGAACTTCTCCTCCTCCACCGATTGCTCACCGGAGTTGGCTTCGGCGGCGGCCGAAGGATGTCGAGGACGGGGGTGTCGATCTGAGGATGGAAAAATCACCGGACGATGTCACAAAGATGCGCACGCGCGAGAGAAAGCCGAAGGGGTGCAGTAGAGAGGAGGGGATGGCCGGAGTGCACGACGGCGAGCTCTGCTTACCGGCGGCAATGGCGGTGGTGCGGGGTGGAATCTGGGCAGCCTGGCGGCGCTTGGGCTAGGGTTTTTAGGGGCAAACGACGCGGACGTCGAGGGGCTTATAAGGACGCGAGAGAGGGAAACAAATCCCGTGAAAATCGATCGGATTTGGACGACGAACGGCATCGTATCTCGGCCGGTTTCTTGCGTGCGCAGGAGGTTGATGGGGATGACGTCAGCGCTTGCGTCATGGCGGGTCCCGCCGGTCAGAGAGAGAAAGAAATAGAGAGGAGGGAGAGAGGCCGGTTCGGGATGGTGCTGGGCCGATTCCGGGCCTGCTCGGGCTGGTGCTGTCTATTTCCTTTTAAAAAAAAAAGCTTTTTCCTTTTTCTTTTCTCTGTTTTCTTTTATAACTTTTGAAATAATACTCCAAATCAAGTGAAATAAATTTGTAAGAATTTGTAAAATTCAGGATAATCATTTTGGGACACTTGGCAACCTTTTCCAAAATATTTTATTTTGAAATAGAAACAAATATTACATAAATGCATAATTGACATGTTTATGTCATTTTAAATAAATAGGGTTTTATAAATTCTTTTTGAACTCAATTAAAATCCAGAAAAATAGTATGAGTATTATTATCCAACAATTATAAACTCAATAAAATAATTTGTGGCAAATCTTTTCATTTAAATAGAAATTTGATAAATCCTTTTAAATACAAACACCCATTAATTATGGGCTTGTTCAAATATTTTTCCAGAATGGTTTAAATAAACCCAGGAACAAATAGTATTGTTTTTCATGGTAGAAAGTAATGAAATCAATTTTCATAATTTAAACAAATATTGACAAAACCATTTTAAATACTTTGAAACCATTTTCTAAATTATTTGTAGAAATTAAATAATTATAAAGTCATATTGAAAGCTTTATAAGAATAAGTTTTATGAACTCCTTTTGTTTCCAAAAAAACCATAAAATATTATGAGTAATATCATTCAAAATAATTACTCATTTTTCATAATAAAGAAATAATTTAGTTTAAAATCATTTTATAAAAGAGAGTTTGGGAAAACCATTTAAAACAAATACCCATTTAAACATGGGCTTTACAAATCTCAAAATTTATTTTATTTCCAAAACTTGAAATAGAATGTAAAGGAATATTTAAAATAAAATACCCTTGAAGATTTCAAAATAATCTTTTCAAAGTATTTTTCTTGATTTTTGGAGACATTTCTTTATCTAATAGTAAAAGTTTCAAATTTTTGTGATTTTTAAAACATTCCAAAGTTTTGGGATGTTACAATTTAGAGGGAAAAGAGAGAAGAGATCTAGATCTACGTTTCCACCAAACCATATCTCCTCTAAGTGAGGGGAACCCTTTGGATCTAGATCTTGGAGTTGCTTTGCGTTTCTCCTTTGTTCTTCCTCTCAAATCCCTCTCTAGCATTAGTTGCTTTGGTTGGATTTCGGAGAGAAGGACTTGACCACTTTGTGTGTTCTTGCCTTTTGCATTTGGTGCATAGGTTTGAGTTCCCCACGGTGATACGTGGGATTGAAGTTCGAGAAGCTTGTTACTCTTGGGTGCATAGGGCTCCCAAGAGCTTGTGCCTCTTGGGTGCATTGTGTAACCTAGACGGTTGGTGGGTGCCGCGAAGATCTTCAAGTTGTGAAGCTTCGAGAAATTTGTATGGGTTTGGTCAACGTCCTCAAGATGACCGCATTGTACGGGTTTGATCAACGCCCTCAAGAAGACCTCATAGTGGATGAGAAAATCCCCCATTGAGTATTCCCCACGGGAGGAGCTCACGGAAAATAGGGTGAGCACGGGCGTGCTTGTAGGAGGGCCAAGGAGTCTCCACACCCCTCCAACGTAGACGTACTTCCATTGGTAAGGAACTACGGGAAACAAACCTCCGTCTCCACTTGTGTCGGTTATCTCTATAACCAAACCCCTTTACTTATGCATTTACTTTGTGATAACCATCGAGCTTGAAGTTTATCTTGCTATCCTTGTTGTTAAGTTGCCTAGCATATGTTGTTGGTGCACATAGGTGAACCTAGTATATTAGGTTTTGGGCTTGATAAATTAAACGTTAGTTTATTTCGCATTTATTCAAGCATAAACGTAAATGGTTTAAATCGCCTATTCACCCCCCCTCTCTAAGCGACATCTCGTTCTTTCAATTGGTATCAGAGCAAAGTCTCTCCTTGTTAGGCTTAACCGCCTTGAGAGTAATGATGTCATCCCACTTTTATATTCGATGGCACAAATTATGTTGTTTGGAAAATTTACATGCTTAATCTTTTTAGGGACATAAGTCCAAATATAAAGAGAATTGTAGATATGGGATTTCCTCCTCCAAAGGACTCCCAAAAGTTGTCTTTAGAGGACGAGGAAAACTCTTATCTCGATTCTCTAGTATCTAATGCAATTGTCCATGTTTTGAGTGATGTAGTTTTTGGGGTCAATCATGCCTTATCGGAATGCTCATGAGTTATGGACAAAGCTTCAAGATAAATATGATGTGTCCAAAATTATTGAGGATGATTGTTCTCCCTCCACCTCTAGACGTGATGAGTTCTCAACTTCATCTACTTCACCTACATGTGGTAAGCCACAATCTAATGAGGTGGTGAGTAGTGATAGGCTTTGAAATGATGATATTGAAACTATTGTTGATGACCCTTTGTCTCTATCTAATTGCAATGCTTCATCTAAGGACTTAAACACTTGTAGCACTCAAAATGCCTTACATGCTTGTGTTGATAGTCCTTGCATATCATGTAGAAATTGCATGAATAAATCTCATGATGATATGTTTGCTATATCTTGTTGCCATGATCAAAATGCTTATGTTTCCTCTAGTTCTTGTGTTCCTAACAATGTAGAGGTGATGCATGTAAAATGCATACATGAACTTTGCATTATATTACTCATATTTGCATCATATAAGGGTTATATCATTGTTTTCTATTGATTTTGGGAATATTTCACAGTTTCCTTATTTTTCTGGAATTAACCCTGCTCTGGCAGAAAACCCTATTTTCTATATTTTTGAGTTTCAGGGACCCAAACGACGTCCAAATGACCTGAAAATTTACGGGGATCATTTTTTGGAAGGAAGAAGGCGTATGAGCGAAGGAGGCAAAGAAGTGGAGGCCCGAGGGCCAAAACACCTAGGCCCACGCGGCCAGATTCCCTGGCTGTGTGGGACCCCTTGTTTTGGGCCTCGTGGCTCCGTTGTCGTCGATATTTCTTCCCGAAGCTTCCTTTTGACCTAAAAACGACTATAAAAATAGTCCCCCGATGTTTTCCAGAAGAGAGCGCCGCCGAAACACAGAAACACCGAAACAGAGACCTGGAGCTGCAGATTGGAGGGGGAAAACTCCGGCGGGGCGCTGCCGGCGTGGTCTCCATCTCCCCCAACGACATCTCCACCGTCTCCATGATGAAGAGGGAGTAGTCCACCCGTGGACTATGGGTTTGTGGAAGTAACTTATGTATCTCTCCTCTCTTTGAGCTTCACTAATTAGCACCGTATGAGGTGCCGAACATGATTACGGTCATCTATGTAATTCCTTTGTGATGGATCTCTTTATGAGTTAATATATGTTTGAGATTGCAATTGTTTTGTTTTAGTTATGAAAGTAGATGCATATTATGTACCCTGTTCTTGTCTACTTGTTATGATCAAGCATGTTTATGAGAGCGTGTGTGGGGGAACGTGTGCATTAGTTGGAGTAATGAGGGGGTGGCTAGTGCGGTGAAAGTGAGAGAAGTTCCGCGATCCACTTGGGTATTTTTACCTTACTTTGTTGCCTCACTAGGGATAAAGAAAAATACCATGCTACCGGAGGTGTGGGTGTGACCATTGCCACTTCTCCATGACTAGATCTAGCATGTTCTTATTTTAACTTCATGTCATAAGACTTAAAGCTATACTCTGATTTATCATAATTACTGAGGTGCTAAGATTTAATTCACACCTTGGTGGAGTATAAGACAGATTAATAAACAAAAGATCTCTATGTTAGGACGTGATGCCCATATAATTAGTAACTTGTCATGAAACCTTTTTATTGCAATCTCATATGTCAATTCTAGTGTTCCATTGTCTACCACTTTATTAAAGAGAGAGTGCATTTGTGAAACCATGAACCCCGGTCCATTTTTATCATAAGAAACATCTTTCCAACAACTTATAAGCATTTTTCATTTTCTGCCATTTAAAAATCTGAAAATACAAAAATACTTTCATATCTTGCATTCACAATATAAAACCCAAAAATATCATCCATCATTGTTTCCACCATCCTTGCATATTTATTTATCATCATTGCATATTTATTTCTTGTTTTGCATTTGTTTTATTTTGATATCATTCTCACACCTTGTGCTTGACACTACCACAGAAATGGCTATCAGTGGCACACCAAATTGGAATTCTGTGGCGCACCCCCAGGTTTGCTGGGTGCGCCACAGAATTCTCGCCACAAAAATATTTTCTGTGGCGCACCTTGCTTGGTGCGGCACAGAAAATATTTCTGTGGCGCACCTGGCCTGGTGCGCCACAGAATTCTGAAAATATTCAAAAAATGCAAAAAAAAAAATATAAAAGTTTCAAAAAAATTCAGAAAAATCAAAATATGAAAAATACTAATTATTTGAATTTTTTCAGATTTTTTGCACATTTTGAACTGATACCTTCCCACAAGGTCACCCATCCTCAAATTGCTCCAACCCTAGCACGCTTAACTTCTAAGTTCCACCCACTTCACCTACCCTTGTGCTACTCAAGTTCTTATTAATATATATATCATATGAATCCTCTTAAGTCTTGTATGTGTATATGTTATGTATGTGTTATAAATGTGTGTTTTTAAATTTCAGATTTTTCAAAAACTTCTAAACTTTCAAAAGGAGATTCAAAAGTTTCAAAAGATCCAAAAAAAATAAAAAAACTTAAATTTTTTTAAAAAAACTTTAAAAAATTCAGAAAATTCAAAAAACTTATTGAAAAAAAAACTTTAAAAAATTCAAAAAATCCAAAAAATTGAAAAAACTTATTAAAAAAAACTTTAAAAAATTCAAAAAATCCAAAAAACTTATTTAAAAAAAACTTTAAAAAATTCAAAAAATCCAAAAAATTCAAAAAACTTATTTAAAAAAAACTTTAAAAAATTCAAAAAATCCAAAATTTTCAACAATCTTCTTTGTTATAACTTTTTTTGGAATTTTGGAATTTTTTTTGAATTTTTTAATATTTTTTTGATTTTGTAGAAAAAAATCGTCTGTTTGAAATTGTGTGATGCACCACAGAATTATTGGGCGGGATTCAAAATTTCGAATCCCGCCCAATAATTCTGTGGCGCATCCTTGGCACATGCGCCACCGAATTTTTTTATTTTGCTAGGAAAATTCTTCTGTTGGCCATAACTTTTTTTTCGTTTGGAATTTTGAGAATCCGAGAAATGTCCAACCGGGTATACCCCGGTGAGGGCGGTTCCGAAATTTTCTCTAGTTTTTTTAAGGTATTATTCGCATTTTTTCGACGTCGTATGCAAAAGTTATGCCCGTTATAAGATTTTTTTTTTCATTTGTTGCAAAAAAGGTCAAAATTCATATTTCAAAATTTCTAGACCTACTAGACACTCATACCTAACTACATCGCAAAGGATTTTATTTATTGAATTTTTTATCATTTTCTTTCACTTCCTGCAAAACTAAAAAGGCGATCCACAGGGGGGGGTGGGATTTGAAAAAAAAATTCTGTGGCGCACCTACCAGGTGCGCCACAGAATGTCACTTTTCTGTGGCGCACCAGCCACGGTGCGCCACAAAATGTCCCTTTTCTGTGGCGCACCAGCCACGGTGCGCCACAAATGTCCCAGATAGACCTCTGACCTAGTGGCTATATGTGGGACCCACAGAAATTCTGTGGCGCATGGGTGGGCATGCGCCACAGAATCCTGACTTTCTGTGGCGCATGGGTGGGCATGCGCCACAGAATTCTGACTTTCTGTGGCGCATGGACAAAATATGCGCCACAGAAAGTCGAAAATTTCTATGGCGCACCAACATCCATGCGCCATAGAAATAATTCTGTGGCGCACCAATTAACGGTGCGCCACAGAATGCCAACCTCCCTATAGCCATTTCTGTGGTAGTGTGACAACCACTTGGTGAGGTTGAGAGCACAAAACAATTTACTTTGTTTGTAGGTTCTCAAGGGAAGGATAAGAAGATAAATCGTTCACTACTGATTCCCCGAGAGTTCGATATTAAACCCTCGAGTCACCCCTTGTGGGGAAAACTGTCTTTCCTATACTATATACTCTGCACTTGGAGTCTCAACCTAACCCATATTCTTTTGACGCAGGTAACTACGTCAAGGGCCATCAAGAGGAAATCCAACTTCTTATGAAACAAGATATGAATTTAAGTGATGCATCAACTAATGTTTCATCTTCATCAACTATCTTTTGCCTTATGGCTAAATCTACAAGTAATGATGATGACAACAATAATGAAGATGTTGATAATGATTCTCTCTTAAATAAGATGAGAAAAAGTGTTCTTCATGCTCTTCGTAAGAATGATAATGCTCACTCTAATTTCATGCAAATCATGGCTATTTTTTATGAGTAAGAATGCTATTGATGAGTATGAAGACACCATTGAAAAAATGGAAGCTCGTGAGCTTGATTACGCAAATGATATTGCGGATATTTCTATAGCTCTTGAAGAAGAGCAAGGTCGTAGGTCGACTCTTGAGAAAACTCTTGTGGATCTTGAGGAGACTAATAATCTAGAGATGTCTAAACTAAGAAAAGAACATGATCATGCTCAAGCTCTTGCTAAAGTCATCAAAACTAAAAATACTAATCTTGTTGTTAAAAATGTTAGACTTCTTGAGGCTAATGAGAAACTAGAAAAGGATCTCAAGTCCTTTGAAAGTTCTCTCGCAAGTCTCACTAAATCGCATGATCAACTTCAAGCTCAAATGCTAAAAGATCTTCCTACTTGTTCTCCCATTGCTATTAATGATGATGCTTGTGCTAATAACTCTACTTCTTGTGAAGCATCGATCCTAAAGGAGAACGTTGAGCAAAGAGCTCAACTTGAGTTGCTAACTAGCAATTATGGGAAATTAGAGGAAGTCACAAGAAGCTTTCTAGCTCTCATGATGATCTTCTAGTATCCCATGATAGGCTAAAGTTAGCTCATGAGGCTATCTCTACCAAGGTAACATCTTGTGAGCCTCATGTGGATAATGGCACAACCTCTAGTAAAAAATGCTATATTGCCATGTGCTAGTCCTCGTAGTTCATCCACTCACAATGTTGGTACATCATGTGATGAATTATTTTCCTTGCCTTGTTGCTCTAACAATGATGCATCTACCTCCTCTAGTTCTTGTGTTGTCACTAACCATGTAGAGGAAAGGAATGACCTCAAGGCCCAAGCCACTTCTTTGAAGAAAGGATGGGAAAACGTCATATAGGGAAGACCACACTTGACAACTGATGCATCTAAAATGCATACATGAACTTTGCACTATAATAGTCATATTCCAATCATATTTGCATAATATAAGGGGTATATTACTGTTATTTAATGATTTCTGGTAATTAATAATGATTTCCCCTTTTTATGAAATTAATCCTGCGCAGGCAGAAAACCCCTATTTCTTTCCTTATTTGTTTCAGGACCTTAACGACGTCATAATGAGCTATAAATTTACGGGGGTCATTATTTTGGAAGGAGAAGATTTAGGAGCAAAAGAAGTCAACGAACGGAGGTCGGAGGACCAAAAGGGTGGGTCCCACGTGGCCAGGTACTGTAGCCGCGTGGGCCTATCCCAATTGGCCCTCGTGGCCCTGTTTGCATCGATCCTTCGCCCAGAAGCTTCCTCGTGACCTAAAAACGCCTATATAAAGAGCCCCCCGACATTCTCCGAAGGGAGAGCCGCCACACAAGAGAAACAAGAAACAGAGACCAGGAGGCTGCAGATTGGAGGGGGAAAACTCCGGCGGAGCCCTGCCGGAGAGGTCTCCTTCTTCTCCATCGACATCTCCACCGTCTCCATGATGAAGAGGGAGTAGTCCACCTCTGGACTATGGGTTTGTGGCAGTAGCATATGTATCTCTCTCTCTTGAGCTTCACTAATTAGCACCGTATGAGCTGCTGAACATGATTACGGTCACCGTTGTATTACCATTATGGTGGATCTTTCTATGAGTTAATATATGTTGAGATTGCAATGTTATATTTCAGTTATGAAAGTAGATGCATATTATGTACCCCGTTCTTGTATCCTTGTTATGACCAAGCATGTGTATGAGAGCGTGTGTGGGGGAACGTGTGCATTATTTGGAGTAACGGGGGTGGTGAAGTGATAAGCTGACAACTTAATATCATGATCCATTGGGTGTTTACCTTACTTTGTTACCTCACTAGGGATAAACCAAAATACCATGTTGTAGGGTAGGAGGAGTGACATGCCTCTACCTAAGACTAGATCCATCATGTGTTTATTTTCACTTCCTGTCATTAATCTTAAAGCTATACTCTGATGTTATCTTAATTACTAAGGTGCATGATTTAGTTCACATCTTGGTGGAGTATAAGTGAGACTAATAATCAAAAGGTCTCTATGTTAGGACGTGATGCCCATATAATTAGTAACATGTCATTAACCTTGCTTGCAATCTCATATGTTAAATCTATGTCTACTCATTTGCCACACTATATTAAAGAGAGAGTGCATGTGTGAAACCATGAACCCCGGTCCATTTTTTATCATAAGAAACAACTTTCCAACCACTTTTAAGCATATTTTACATTCAGCCATTTTAAAATCAGAAAATACAAAAACACTTTTACTTCTTGCATTCACATATAAAACCCCCAAAAATACCATCCATCTTCATTACTATCATCCTTGCATACTTATTTACCACCATTGCATTTTTATTTACTGTTTTGCATTCATTATCATCTTAATATCATTCTCACACTTTGTGCTTGACAACCACTTGGTGAGGTTGAGGACACAAAGCAATCTATTTTGTTTGCAGGAAATCTAGAGAAGGACAAGAAGATAAAACCCACACTACTGATTCCCCGAGAGTTCGATATTAAACCCTCGAGTCACCTTCTTGGGGAAAAACTACCACTTCTACATACTCTGCACTTGGAGGCTCAACCTATCCCTAATATATTATCTTCCTTTCAGGGTATCAAGAGTACTTGTTGGCGTTGTTGAGGGAGAAGAACACTCTCATCAATCCCGTCATCAACAACTTGTTGAGTGTGCAACAATCCCCCAATGACAAGAGTGGACTTGGATTCAACTCCAACAACAAGAACAAGTCCAAGATTGACAAGAAGAAGGGCCAAGAACAAGTCAAGAATTCGGCCAAGATTACTTGCTTCAAGTGTAAGGTTGAATGGCATCATGTTAGATCTTGCCCAATGAAGAAGAAGCCTCTTAGTGAGAAGCAACTAGGGAAGCGGCCTCTTGTTCAATCTCATGCTCAACCACGAGTTGAACAACGGTCACCTCCTAAGAAGACTCAAGTCAATGCTCCTCAAGTTGAGGAGCCTATCAAGAAGAAAGAGAATAGTCGATGTTGCTATATATGTCGTGAGAATGGGCATTTGGCTTCTTCATGCACTAATGGTACCCTATCCAAACCCATTCTAATTGATGATGTTTATTCTCTTAGTAAGGATAGGGTTGGAAATGTTTTTGCCAAATACGTGGGTGCTCAAAGTGGTGTCAAGAAAAGAACCATTTGGGTACCCAAACCTATTGTGACTAACCTTTTAGGACCCAACTTGGTTGGAGACCAACAAACTCAAACTTGATCAATAGGTTGTATTGGAGGACATTGGAGAATTGGCTATCTTATGAAGAATTAAGGGATCTTCATCATTTGTATTATCTCAAGCCAAGTCAATTGGATTATCATATCTCTAACCTATACCCAATGTTCCTCCTTGCGGTAACTTGTATTTAACTTATTTACATTGAAAGTTACTTGCACCCTTGCATGTGTTAGTTTTGTTCCTAGCATGTGTTTGTATATGATTGCTTCTTTCTTACTTATCTTTAGAAATCAAGCTTGTGTATGTTAATTTGGCACCGTATATGTGTAAACTTTGTGTTGGGACTTTATTGGATCTTGTGTGGATTTTATTTGGCTCTTTTAACAGATTAATGGACTAGCACATTTTGAGGCGAGTGGTATGCTTTGTGCATCTCACAATCCTAAAAATGCGTGTACCTGAGGAATACCACTTAGTGTTGATACAACAAGATTATCTAGTCACTATGTGGTATGTCATGCTCATGAGAAATTCAAATTCTAAATTGTCCATTAATTTCTCTAGTTGGATTTTATTTGCCTCTTGATAGAAAGAAATGGATTATCACATTATGGGGGAGTATTAAGTTATATAGTTATTACAATCCTAGAAAACGTGAACATTTGAGGTTTTGCCACTTGGATTTGATATTGTAAATTATCTTGTTCCCATGTGGCATGTTTGCTCAAACAAGCTCAAATTTGCTTGAACATTCTTATTTACTCTTCATTTGGATCTTGTTTGTGTGAGTTTTGCTTGGTGTGGTGTTCCTCAAAATATGTATTTCCATATATTATTCGAGAAACCATTCGCTCCATTTTATTCTAACCATGGACTTGCCGGTTGGTTCGAATAGTTGGAGCTACCAACAAACTCCTTCAAAATATGGTGTTTTAACTCTTATCTCTTCCCATATGTTTTATCTTGTGAGGATATTCTTCGGTATCTCTATCACCAAGAAAATAATTCCAAATACTCATTGTCCTTGGACAATTGATATTCATGTTCGTGGTGGAATATTTTTTATTATCCTTACGTTGGCCTTTGATTTTATTTGCCTCAACTATTGCCAAAAGTTTATTCTCTTTTCACTCCCATTGTCTTCCTTGCCTCTTGTGGATCTTTATGTCTTATTGATTTTGTGGTGTTTTAAATGACATATGAAAAGTAATGATCCCTTTTGTGTGCATTTTGTATTCAAATGCAAACCCTAAAGATAATGCACGAATCTTGGGGGAGCTTTCCTTTATTATTTAGAACACCGCCTTACCAATCGATATTTGATCCTTTCAATTGGCACTTGCTTTATTTCTTATGTGTTTATGGAAGACAAACCTTTTCTTTTTGTGCTTTGTGCCATCATGAAAAGTGTAGAGAGTGTTTGGTTTATTTGTTATAACCTTGCTCTCTCTTGGGAGTTGCTTTCTCATTCCTCGTTTTGTGTTTTATCTTCTTGAATGAGAAATGCCATTTGAGGGTTATCCATTTTATCTTCTATGTTCTTTGGCTTTGCTTTGGTACCATCAATTGGTATTAATTGGAATTTGATATCTCCACCATAAATATTTGTTTCAATTGATATCTTCTATGGGAGCTTTGATTCCTTATTTCTTGTCATTTCTTTCACTTGATATCTTTCAAGTAATACCCTTCTTTTTGGTATCTTTGCTTCTAGTTGGTACCTTACTTTCAATTGGTGTCTTATCTTTCATGTGTTGTCTTGATTCGATTCCTATTGATATCACATTTCATGTGTTGATGTGTTTTGGAATCCATCATTTGTTCATTTGGTTTTTGATTTAATTTGGACAACCATTTCGTGTCACATTTTGGTGTGCCCTTTTTGGTTTACTTGGTGTTTTTGTTCAAATTATATCTCTTTTTGGTTCTTGAAAGTCGTTGCATGCCTATTTACCAATTTATATATATTATGGCATGCTTGTCTTCCTTGACCCAATATATAGGGGATACTCCACCTAATCCTAAATCGGCTAAGATGTGCATGAATTTCAATTTCATATCTATATGCACATATTTATGTAGAGTGTGTCCTATGTATTGTAGTGTATCTAACTATTATGGGACCCAATGAGTTTGGGAACCATTTTGTACTTGAATTTTGTTTTTAGGTACAATGGAGATGCATTGGATGCTTTCCTCATTCATAAGGAAGGTGTTCTCACCATGTGATTATAGGAGTCAAGCTACAGTGATTAACAAGCTATCATCTTCTTCATCACCAATGTCATCTCGGTAACAAGTATCTACCTCATGCATACTTTTCTAGTTTTCAACCTTGTGTAGGTTGCTTCTTGGCATGAAAGCTTTTATGCGCAATTTAGTGGTTTTGGCTCATTTCCTTCACTTGGTATATCTTTGTGATATTTGTGATGAAATTGCAAAAACTATTCCTTCAATTGGTATTCTTTCTTTGTGATACTTGTTGCCTATCTCAAATCATCTCCACTATCTATTGTTCCCTTAGTGATATGTGTGATGTCTTTGATGTGTTTGAAGTCTATTTATATACAATAAGATAAATTTGAGCTATGTGCTATGCCTTTAAGCCATAATCTTATTTGTGTATTTATGACTTCCCTTTGAATACCATGTTCTCTTTTTCACAAACCATTTTTGTATGTACATGTTTCTTTGTGGATGTATATCATTAACTTTTGTCCACTTAGAAACCTATACATATGATAGAGGTCACTTTTTAATCGGTATCCTAATTCTTTTGAGTCACCTTGATTTTTATCTTTATTTCTTTGGTGGTGTCAAAAAGAAAAATATCTCGTGAGTGCTTGTCTTATTTTTATTTGCATCTTTACGCACTCACTTCTTATTGAAGATCTTTGAGTTCATGCTTGTCATTGTGAGGATGTTGATTTTTATTGGCTAAATGTTCTCACTAGCTTTTGGCTTTTTCAATTGGTTTAAGTTTCCAATTGGTATCCTTGAGCTTGTGAACATATTCTTTTTTTTGTATCTCGGTTGGGCCTCTCTTATGTTGAATCTTTGATTTGGCATCTTCTTATGGCTCAACCATATCTTTGGTGCAAGTGCTATGTGATATGGTTTGTTTTATGCACTCTTGCACTTGTTGTGTGTTCTAGATGATTATGGGGGAGTGATGATTCAATATTTGTGCACTCCTCAATAGTGCATGAACATTGGGGAGCTTCTCCATTTTCACTTAGAACACCCTTTGCACAATCATAAAATATTTTGGTTTGTTGGATCTTCTCGATTGCTAGCTTGTCCCTTTGTGGGAAGATGTTTAATGGAAAATATTTTTATTTGCAATCTTGGATCCTCAATATAGTTTGAGTTCCTCCAACTATTCGTCATTGGATATGAGCATTTTATTTCACTCATATTCTTGAGAAATGTACACCTTGTGGAGGAATTCATATTATATTGGTCTTCTAAATTTTTCCTCCCATTTCGGCAATCGATGCCAATGGGGGAGAAGTTTAGAGGGTTTAAGGGAATTTGGTTTCATGCTTTCGTTTGGTTCTTAAGCATTCGCCTTTAATGCTCTTGCATGCATGCTTGTTTGTCTTGCAAGTGTCCTTAATTCATTATATAAACCCTCTTAAAAGGGATTGTCATCAATTACCAAAATGGGGGAGATTGAAAGAGCATGGTTGCCCCCATGTGTGGTTTTGGTAATTAATGACAATCCTTTAAGGACTAACATGTGCTTTGAGCTATACCTGTAGGTTTGGTCCATTGCGATGCTTGTACTCCATATGTTGGAATCAAGGCTAAAAGAAGAAGCGTATATGTTGATCAAGACTAAGTGCAAGTCGATCAACACACAAGTCTAGGGATGTACCATGAGGGATCGTATGATCTCATGGTATGGTAAGCAATTGTCAATATAGACTTGTGAACTAACCCATGATCAATGTGCTTGTATGTCTATATGTGGTTAGATATTTCTCCATGAGCATGCAACGAAAGGGAAATCCTATGTAGCCAATGGAGGATGGCGTCACGTGGTAATCGTCATCAAGATAAGGGTCGGGTGAAGATATGTTGAAGAGCGCCTCTCCCATCTTGGTGTATGGGGGAGCAATATGTGAGTCTTTACCGAGCGGAGCGTAATCAAGAAAGGTGGTCCAACTTGAGAAGGTCAAGATCATCATGATCAAGCTCAAGTGGTTTATGTGCAAGGCAAAGGTATGATCTTGATAGGTTTTCTATTTTACCGGTCTCATGATGTTAGTTGAGAGACCGGGTTTTAGGATAGATAACCGTACTATCAAGAGGGGCTCTCGAGCGAGTATCTTGATCATATCCATCATAGAGAGCTCAAACCTTTGCATCAATGGCATCATCTTTATTGGTTCTTATTTGGCTCTTATCTATGTGAGTGGTTGGTGCTTGTCATGCTCTTCATGACAAGCCCAAGCTCATCGAAAACGGATTTCGGTTGCATCTTCTATTGCGTTTTCGGTGTTGGAGATTTTGCCGGTTCATCGATGTGGAAGGTTTCACTCTTCCATCTATTTGGGAAATCTCCCTTGCTTGTTTTCAATATTTCCACCTTTTGTAGGGTAGCCCTTGTCGTCCTCTTTCCCACAAAATTGGTTTCATGTCAATCTGAGTTCCCTTTCAAAAGTTATTCAATTTCAGGGTGTGCGGAGGTAGTACCTCCACCTCTGGAGGTAGTACGGCCAGTGTTGCCGCCACAGAGGCTCTCTATTGCACATCAGCGGTAGTACCTCCACCTCTGGAGGTAGTACCGCTGCTGTGGGCTCGTACGCTCCTGCCAGGAGGTAGTACCTCCGCCTCTGAAGGTAGTACTGCTGTGGTGGGTTCATGCGCTTCTGCCTGGAGGTAGTACCACCAAGTCTGGAGGTAGTACCGCTGTAGTGGGTTGTTTTCAGCCCGAAACGGGTACTTTTTAGGGCACCTATTTAAGGGGCCGTCTTCCCTAATAGGTACCCAACTCTTTGCACTCTCTCTCTCCTCCATTGTTGACCTTTTGAGAGCTTCCTTCCTCTCCATCCCTCCATGATTCTTGCCTCCATTTAGAGGGAAAAGAGAGAGGAGATCTAGATCTACGTTTCCACGAAACCATATCTCCTCTAAGTGAGGGGAACCCTTTGGATCTAGATCTTGGAGTTGCTTTGTGTTTCTCCTTTGTTCTTCCTCTCAAATCCCTCTCTAGCATTAGTTGCTTTGGTTGGATTTCGGAGAGAATGACTTGACCACTTAGTGTGTTCTTGCCTTTTGTATTTGGTGCATAGGCTTGAGTTCCCCATAGTGATACGTGGGATTGAAGTTTGAGAAGCTTGTTACTCTTGGGTGCATAGGGCTCCCAAGAGCTTGTGCTTCTTGGGTGCATTGTGTACGCTAGACGGTTGGTGGCTGCCGCGAAGATCTTCAAGTTGTGATGCTTCGGGCAATTTGTACGGGTTTGGCCAACGTCCTCAATACGACCGCATTGTGCGGGTTTGGTCAACGCCCTCAAGAAGACCTCATAGTGGATGAGCAAATCCCCCATCGGGTATTCCCCACGGGAGGAGCTCATGGAGAATAGGGTGAGCATGGGCATGCTTGTAGGAGGGCCAAGGAGTCTCCACACCCCTCCAACGTAGACGTATTTCCATTGGGAAGGAACTACGGGAAACAAATCTCCGTCTCCACTTGTGTCGGTTATCTCTATAACCAAACCACTTTACTTATGCATTTACTTTGTGATAGCCATCAAGCTTGAAGTTATATATCTTGATATCCTTTTTTTAACTTGCCTATCATAAGTTGTTGGTGCACATAGGTGAACCTAGTATATTAGGTTTTGGGCTTGATAAATTAAACGTTAGTTTTATTCTGCATTTATTCAAGCCTAAACATAAATGTTTTAAATCGCCTATTCACCCCCCCCCCCCTCTAGGCGACATCTCGTTCTTTCAGTTTGGCTAACAAGGTAGACGGTGTGAAGTCTAGTGGTTATGCATGATGTATATCTGTAGTCATTCTTGAACCAAGTTGATGTTATGTGTTTGCTTGATATCCTGCTAAGCCCAAAAATTCCGTACTAAGAGGGAATACTTCTCGTGCATCCAACTCCCTGAGCCAAATATCTTTGCCATTTGTGTCCACCATACCTCCCTACATGTGGTATTTCCTTGCCACTCCAAGTAAATTTTCCATGTGCTATCTTTAGAACTTTCAAAATTCTCCTTTTTGTGCCTTTGTTTTTAAGCTCATGAGGAAGCGGTAGGAAGCTTGATATAACCTATGACAAGCAAGGTCATTTCCCCCCTTTCACCCGGTGTTGATGGTTTACGTCCTTACTTGAATTTGCCGAGAGCGGCTTAAGCAAAATATAAATATAACCCACCATTCTCCTCCGCACAATGAAAACCTGAGAAATCAGTTAAAATATTGGTTAGTGGTGAAACAAAGGAGAACGAGGAGTGACCTCATTCCTCTAAGAACCAGCCGCTCTCAAAAGTCTAAAAGCCTTGCTTGAAATGGGGGACTAGCTAGTGTCTTTACTATGAAATCGTTGACGAAAGCATGCATATCTCAAAACTGTTTTACTTCTGTCAAAAATAAAATAAAAATAAAAATCTCTAGCACATGATTAATCCCTGCTTCCCTCTGCGAAGGGCCTTTCTTTTACTTTTATGTTGAGTCGGTCTTCCTCTTCCTTCTTTACCCCCTCAAGTAATCACTTGGTGTCAACTTCGGTTCAAGTTTTACTTCATGTTATCTTTATGTCTAACTGTGAAAGCTTTGTATTGACTTTATCTTGAGATAAATATGTTGCAAGTTGAAGCTTTTGCTGAAAACTTAAATCTTCCTTTGTGTTGGCCAAACTCCTCTGTTGAACTAATATTGCTTTATGAGATATCAATCATTGTCAAGTGTTATACTTTTAAATCTCCAAGGTACTCTTTTCTAGTTAATTCTTGCTTAGATGTTACATTTGGTTAATCATTGTTTGTTTCATTCAATGAACCTTTGTATTGGATCAATGCATTCAGTTCATATGCTTTACATGATTATTTGATCAAGATTGTTTTGGTAGCATGTCACTTCAAAATTTATTTTGTTATCACTTACCTACTCGAGGACGAGCAGGAGTTAAGCTTGGGGATGCTGACCGTTCCACCATTTCCACATAAATCTCCAACAGTGTTTTTTTTTTGTAAAAAAGTCCCCAAATTTATCTGTACACAACACACATTCCTTGGTTAGTAATTTTAACACCAACTGGTTCATGCTTCGGCACATGACAAAAGTTGTGCCACTTGTGTCGCTAGGCTGCTCACACTGCACCTACTAGTATGTACAAACAATGTACATGCCCTTTTTATTGTGTTTATGTTAACCAAAGATTTTTTGTTTGAGGCTGTCATTATGCCGTTCGGTTAGATAGAATAGATGGTTATGTATAATGTTTTTAAGATTGAGACAACAACATGTTGGCCATGTCTACGGGGCCCTCCCCATGATCATCTAACTATGTCTCTAGAATCTTGAGTGCGCGCGTACGCCCGCTGCGCTATCTCCTCCCATACCAAGTGTGCCACTGCCTCTGGCTACAAGGCGACGTTCAATACAACCTTTGGTTCATCTCCTTTCAAATTGGCCATTGAAGGGTTCGTTGCATAGAAAACCAAAAAAATTCTACGAAACAAGCGGAAGAAACCCAACGGATCTAGATCTATTAGATGCAAGTAGCAAGTATTAGATCAAATCTACTAACCCTTGAAGAACAGACAAGAACGTTTTGTCGATGCAGGGGTTGGTCTGTCGATCCCCGCAACTAGACTTATCTTGTCGCGAGGAGATGTATTATCCGATCCGAGATCCAATCCGATGAAGTGCCGCACGAGCAATACCTCCGCGGTATCCACACGGTCAGCTTGATGTAGACTTATTCTCCTTGATCTCGCAAGCGAGGAAGAAGTGGCTTGCAAGAATCGATCAGCACGACGGTGTGGTGGTGGAGATGGTGGAGAAATTCCTGCAGGGCTTCGCCAAGCGGCCGCGGGAAAGAGAGGAGGGAGAAGGGGAACGGCTAGGGCATCAAGGGATGATGTCCCAATAACCCCCCCTCTTTATATAGTCAGGAGGGAGGTTTGGGGCGCAGCCTAGCCCTCCTAGGGCCCGGCTTCTTGGAGGAAAAACTCCCCCAAGTAAAATCCCTATTTTATAGGAATTCTCTCTTATCCCTTCTTATCTCTAGATTTAAATGACTTTGCCCTTATCCAGCCGCATTGGCCTTATGGGGTTGACACATGGGCCCTCCCACTAGTCCATGTGGACCCACGTGGTAGGTGGGCCTGATACCTCTCCGACGTATCTATAAATTTTTATGTTCCATGCTTGATTATATATCAGTGCCACATGTTTTCAAATGTTTTTATATCATTTTGACATGATTTATGGAACTAACCTATTAACAAGATGCCCAGTGCCAGTTCTTGTTTTCTGCTGTCTTTTTGTTTCAGAAAAGTTGTTCTGTGAAGTCGGAATGCGCTGAAAATTTACGGGAATTATTTCCAAGCAGAAACAAGTCCGGAGCCAGAAGGTCGCCTATAGGGGGCCCACAACCACCAGGCGCCAACCAGGTGCGGCCCAGGTGATGGCCACGGCTGGGGCCTACCTGGTACCCTCCGGCACCATCTCGAGTCGCCCCTTCGCCTATAAATTCGTCTTCAACCCGAAAACCCTAAGTACCCGATCATATTTTCCAGAAGATGTCCGAGGCCGCCGCCATCGCCAACCCTAGTTCGGGAGGGTACTGCAGCTCTTCCCGGCACCCTGCCGAAGAAGGGAATCGACACCGGAGGCATCTACATCATCATGTCTGCCTCCGAAGTGATGTGTGAGTAGTCCACCACGGGACTACGGGTCCATAGCAGTAGCTAGATGGTTGTATCTCCTCCTTATACTCCATTGCTTAGATCTTGTGAGCTGCCTATCATGATCAAGATCATATTATCTGTAACTGCTACATGATTGTGTTTGCATGGATCCGATGAATTGTGGAAATCATTACTTTTGTTCATCTATGTGTTATGTTTTATCTATGATCTTGCATGCTCTTCGATGCTAGTGGATGCTTTGTCCAAGTAATTATTAGTGTTGTATGAGGGAGTATTTATCCTAGATAGTGGGTTCATGCCTCTTTTTGTCTAAGCTCGGGTTGACAGAAACGATCAAGACTAAAGATGTGATGTTGCCACTAGGGAGAAAACAGCGGTGTGATTTCCTTGTGTTATTTACATTGCTTACTTTATGCACTTTGC
The DNA here is from genome assembly GCA_012064385.1 of Puccinellia tenuiflora. Taxonomy (NCBI): domain Eukaryota; kingdom Viridiplantae; phylum Streptophyta; class Magnoliopsida; order Poales; family Poaceae; genus Puccinellia; species Puccinellia tenuiflora. The sequence goes on along the minus strand of QRDG01000628.1, from coordinate 56,327 downwards.
TTATTGCAATGATCTGTTGCTTGCAACTTAATACTTCTGGGTGACATGCTAGATAACGATCCCGAGGTGGATTATTAGTCATTGATGCGGTTGGATGACGGTCTATGTATTTTGACGTAATACCCATATTAGATGAAACGGTGAACTATATTGTTTTATGATAGCATTATTGTGCGCCCACAATTCTGTCAATTCCCATGCTGTAATTTATTTACCCATCATGTATATCTTCTGGAGAGACACCACTACTGAACTGTGGACCCCGGTCCTATATTCCTACATTGTTTACAACCGTTTTAATAGCTTTTCATCATCATTTGCTCGCTGGTCATATTTCACTCTCATCATATTTTACGTCTGCACAATTAATCCTTTGTGTTCGGCAAGCCGGGGAGATTGACAACCTCTTGATACGTCCATTTTGCATCACTATTTTATATCATAATTTGATGTTATTCATGGATATATTTCATATTAGAATGCAATACTTACGTTATTTTATCTTATTTTGCACGTTTGATGATCGTTGGTGATTTGACTGCCAGAGCCCGGAATTAGCTAGAAAAAGGCACCGTCAAAATAATGTACCTCTACATCGCCAAAAATTCCAGAAAATTTCAGAGATCATTATTTTGCCAAATGACGGAAGGAGCCAGAAGGGCGATCAGAGGGGAGCCACAGAGGTGCCAGGTGGCACCTGGCGGCGACCCACCTCTGGGTCGTGCCTGGGGCCCACCTGGGGCCCCTGGGTCGCCTCCGACTCCCCCCTTCGGCGTATATCACCCCTCTAACCTAAAAATCACCGGGGACGCTTCGAAGAAATATTCCGCCGCCGCCACGGGGGCGGAAACCACAGAGAGAGAAAAAGCTCTCTGACAGGGAGAAATCTGCCGAGGGAATTCCTTCCCGAAGATGGGAGATCGTCACCATCGTCATCGTCACGGGCTTCATCGGGATCATCATCAACATCATCCTCACCGACAACACCATCACATCCACAGCTCCATTCCGTTCCGCTGTTGCATCTAGAGTTATACTTGTTGTAGTTCATTGGGATCACTTTTCCGGTGTTGATTGCCTTGTGTAGTTGATGCTATTGAGTTTTATCGGTGAAATACTTTTATGACCAGATTGTTAATCATTCATTCATCACCTATGATTATGATCCATATGATGTCTTGTGAGTAGTTCGTTTAGTTCTTGAGGACATGGGGAAGTCTCGTTGCAAGTAGTGGAATTATGCTGAGTAATATTTAATGGTTTGATATTTAAGTTGTGGTGCTATTCTTCTAGTGGTGTTGTGTGAACGTCGACTACATGACACTTCACCTTTATGGGCCTAGGGGAATGCATTGTGTATTTAGTTTGCTTCTGAGGTGGTTGCGGGAATGACAGAAACATAAACCCCCGCCGGTAAACTAGTGCATGAGGGAGTGTAGGATCTCAGAGTTTAAGGCTGTGGTTAGTTAATTCATAAATACTTCCTTGCATTTGCGGAAGCTTGTAGGGAAGTGTAATCACAAGTGTGTTCTAGTCCAAGTAAGGGCGGTTCATTAGCATAGGTTCACCCACACAACACTTAGCAAAACATTAAACATTAAGCAGCGGTATGAAGCAAAAGTGACTTGAAATAATTCCCATGTGTCCTGAGGAGCGTTTAGCCATCATAAGTAGAACCACCAGCTTGTCCTTTGTGCTAAAAAGGATTGGGCCACTTACTGCAATAATTATTGCTCTCTTTTATTTACTCGTACTTTATTTATTTGTCACTATAAAAACCCATAAAAATCCTTTTGTTAGTGTTTGCAGTGAAACCTTACTCGTATCTACAAGCCAATACATTCTGCTCCTTGTTGGGTTCGACACTCTTATTTATCGAAAGTACTACGATAGATCCCCTATACTTGTGGGTCATCAGGACTATTTTCTGGCGCCGTTGCCGGGGAGCAAAGCATTATTGGTAAGGAACACTTTTAATACAAGTGTTGTTTATAGTTTTACCTGTTGCTCTACTTTATTATGGAGCCTTCTGAGTTTGAATCAACAATTGGAGACACCCTCTCTGCTGCTCGTGTGGCAACACGAAGGCCTCCACCCATTGAAAATGTTCCATTTAAAATACCTATGGGAATTGTTGATCGTGTTATGAGTAACCGTTATGCAGGAGATGGAACGGTTCATCCTGGTTATCACTTGCTATTTATGAAAGAAATATGTGGTTTGTTTAAAATTGCAGGTGTTTCTATAGAAGTAATCATGCGGAAATTATTCTCATTGTCATTGATAGACAAAGCTATGGAGTGGTATAGGCTATTGGATGATTCTCATCTTTTGGATTGGGAAAAATAGTGCCTCTCTTTTATGCTAAATTTTATCCTCTGCATGAAATTCACCAAGACAGGAACTTTATCTATAACTTCTGGCCTCGCAAAGGAGAAAGTATTGCTCAAGCTTGGGGGATATTGAAAGCTTTAATGCTTAAGTGCCCTATTCATGATATTCCCAGAAGCATTATAGTTACAATTTTTTATGCAAGGCTTTCTCGTCATGACAAGGACTTGCTTGATGCTTCCTCAGCTGGATCTTTCACAAATAAGAAGATTGATTATAAATGGGATCTTCTTGAGAGAATTCAACGCAATACTGAAGATTGGGAAATAGATAAAGGTAATGAATCAGGTATAATTTGTGATTATGAGTGCATTAAATATTTTGGTGGAACTCCTGATTTTCATGAGTTTAGTGCTAAATATGGTCTTGATTCTCAAATCATTGTTGATCTCTTTAATGATTTTGCCTCTTATATTGATATTCCTAAGCAAAAGTGGAATATGTTCCATGAACCAATTAAAGAAATCGAAATCACTCCTATCACTGAAAATGTAATACAAGTTTACACTCCTGATCCTATTTTGCCTGTTCCTTATGTTGAGAAATTGCCTTTCCCTGTTAGAGTAAAAGAGCATATTGTGATTACTAAAGTTGTTAAGAAAAGTGGAAAGAAAGCTAAAGAGCATTATGAACAACTAAAAGTTCAACCTTCTGTAGCTTTAGTTAAGGATTTAACCAGTGAAAATGTAGAATGAGGTCATATGATCTTTTGTGAGGAAGCTTCTAACATTGTTAGACCTCTAAAAGGTAAAGTTAAAAAGGGTGGTGCACCTGTTATATCTGTGAAAATTGGTGATCATTGCTATTATGGTTAGTGTGAAAATTGTTAGAGATGTTGAAGTTTTATGTGGTAAGACTAAATACCCTGCTGATTTTCTAGTACTTGGTTATGTTGCAGACAATTCTTGTCCAATTATATTTGGACGACCTTTCTTAAATACTTGAAGTGCTGTTATAGATTGCAAAAAGGAAAAGGTTTTTACTAAATTTGGCGGTGAAAGTTTTGAGTTTAATTTTTCCAAATTTTCTAGACAACATCATGAAAAAGAATTGCCTAATGAGGACTGTAAAATTGAAAAGCTTGCTGCTATTGCTATTGCTCCTAACGATCCGTTGCAGCAATTTATGGAGGACCATGAAAGTGAAGTTTTTATGCAGGAAAGGAACGAGTTGGAGGACATCTTCCTCCATCAACCTGCAATTCTTAAAAATAATTTACTGGTGGAATCCTTAGGGATGCCGAACCCTTCTAAGGGAGATCCTGTTTTTGAACTTAAAACTCTTCCTGGTGATCTTAAATGTGCATTTATTGATGAAAAGAAAATGTATCCTGTTATTATTAGTGCTAAACTTTCAGGACAGGAAGAGCAGAGATTATTGGAAGTACTTTGGAAACATCGGGGTGCGATGGGCTACACTTTAGATGATCTTAAAGGAATTTCTCCTGCTATATGTCAACATATAATTAATCTCGAGCCTGATGGAAAACCTGTCGTTGACCATCAACGGAGGTTAATCCCGAAAATGAAGGAAGTGGTAAGAAATGAGGTGCTCAAACTCGTCGAAGCAGGTATAATTTACCCTATTGCTGATAGTAGGTGGGTTAGTCCTGTGCATTGTGTTCCTAAGAAAGGAGGTATTACTGTAGTTGCAAATAATAATGATGAGCTAATCCCTCAAAGAGTTGTAGTTGGTTATAGAATGTGCATTGATATTCGAAAATTAAATAAGGCTACAAAGAAAGATCATTATCCCTTACCTTTTATTGATCAAATGTTAGAAAGACTTCTAAGAACACTCATTTTTGTTTTCTTGATGGTTATTCTGGTTTTTCTCAAATTGCGGTCAGACACCAGGACCAGGAGAAAACAACTTTTACATGTCCTTATGGAACTTATGCTTATAGACGCATGCCTTTGTGTTTATGTAATGCTGATGCATGTAAAATGCATACATGAACTTTGCATTATAATACTCATATTTCAATCATATTTGCATCATATAAGGGTTATATCATTGTTTTATAAGGATTTTGGGAAGATTTCACAGTTTTCTTATTTTTATGGAATTAATCCTGCACTGCCAGAAAACCCTATTTTCTATATTTTGATGTTTCAGGGACCCAAACGACGTCCAAATGACCTAATATTTTGCGGGGATCATTTTTTTGGAAGGAACGAAGCGTAGGAGCGAACGAAGCGAACAAACAGAGACCCGTGGGCCAAAAAGAGGTGGGCCCATGCAGCCAGATTCCTTGGCCGCGTGGGACCCCCCATCTTGGGCCTCGAGCCTCCGATGCCATCGATCTTCGTCCCCGTGCCTTCGCCTTGACCTAAAACCGACTATAAAAATAGTCCCCCGAGGAGTTTCGCGAAAAGGCGGCGGAGAAACACAAAACCAAGAAACAGGAGACAGAAGGCTGCTGCCGGAGAAGATCGGAGGGGGGAAATGCCGCCGGAATCACCTCCGGAAGGCTCCTCCATCCCCCCTCCGGAGTCTCCGTCAACACCACCGTCAAGACCAGCACCATCTCCATCGCCATCTTCGTGATCCACTTCACCCCCTCACAGTTTGAGATAGTTCGAACCCTAGCTATTGTCTAAGTACTATTCTACATGTTTGTGAATTGCTACTTGTCATTGTTTTGTGGGGAGATTATATTTTCAGATTGTGTTGTATCACTTATACCATTGAATCATATCATGTCTTCGCGTCGTGAGTAGTTCTCTCATGTTCCTGGGGGCATAGGATGGATTGGCAATAATTTTCACTTAACTTGTGTTGAGTATTTGGTCAAGTTTTTATCTTTTATGATTGTCTTGATGTACAATGTATGAAGTGCACCATATATTGAGTAATGCATGAAGGTTCTATCACACTAGTGTTATGGAATGGGTAGGATCTAGGAGGACACGTAAACCTTGGTCTAATACATGAAGTTACATTAGGAGGGGATTTATATCGGGGACCTTAGAGTGTAATGCTATGGTGGGACTTTATTTTCAGCTTTTTTACTTTATTGCAAACTCTACACCAAAAACCCAAAAACACTTGCATCATTTAATCATTTTAGTTTGTCTAGTGCATAGATAATAAGAGAAGTGACACTCTTATTTGAGAGGATAAATACTTATACCTTCTACTCCTCGTGGGATCGATACTAATATTTACACATTGAAGATTTCAACGATCCCCTATACTTGTGGGTATGAAGACATTTTCTGGCATCGTTGCCGGGGAGCGTTGTGCTAAACTTTTATTCTTGTTTGCATTGCATACTAACATATAAATCTAAAAGAAAAAAAATTATAAAATGGAAAACAACCAAACAATTATAGATTTGTATAATATCTATCTTGAGTTAGGACATGAAGTGTTTGAGGATAAAATTAGATTTTATTTGCATAACAATCATGTTTGTGGTAGTACTAATTCTTTGAACACCTTTATTGCTAATGCTAAGGAAAGCCTTAAGCTTGGGGAAGTTTGTTTTGATGAATATGATATTTTTTGTCCCCCAAGTTTGGAAGAGAGAATCTATTTTGATGATACTATGTCTCCCATTTATGATGATTACAATGATGTATATGATATTTTCAGTCCACCTACTATTGAGGATGAAAGTTATTTAATTGAGTTTGATGATCCATTATGCTCATTAGATGATAAGTCTTTATGTGGTGATTCTATTCAAAACTATGTGGTTATGTTTAACTTTAATGCTTGCAACTATTATGAGAGAGGAAGAGATAAGCAAGCTATTGATTATTATATGCATTGGTTACCTCAAATTTGTTGTTATTTATTCATATATAAAATTCCAATGCATAGGAAGAGAGTTAGACTTAAAAGTAAATTGTTTAATATTCTGTTGTGTGTTCCCTATGCTTTAATTTCCTATTCGGTTTGAGCACACCTTTATATCTTTACAACATGTAAAATATCTTTACCTATTGTTTGGTGACAATTAGTTTAATATTTTCATTTTATATAAAATTTGGGAAAGTAAATGAGAAGGATGAGTAATGGAGAAGTTGGGGTCGACCTTGAACATGTGTTGTTCATGCCAATGGAACCGTTGCAAAATCTCTATCATTAAAACTTTTCCCAAATCTAAAACCAAATAAAAAGAGTGTTTATGTTGTATATATTTGCTTCTCCTTTTTCCTTTTTGCTAAATCAAAAACAACAAAAATATTTTCCTTTTTCTTTGATTGTTTCTCTCGATTCTTGCTTGGTTCTTTGTGTTTCTTTTTTATTTTTATCTTCAGCTTAAGTTTTGGATTTTTGAGTCAAGGTGCTTGTTTACTACTGCAACATCACCTTTGTATCTTAATGGCAAGAATAACCTCTTTTGAGAGGTAGGATTAAACAATAGCGATTTGCTGTCCAGAAAACAGATTCCTGAGCTTCACTGCGAAACATGTATAAAATCACAGAAGAGGAATTTTGACTTTATATTTTACGACAGAAATATTCAGTCATTAATACACATTTCATTAGTTCAACGTTTTCTGATTTGAGCAACGTAAGTGTCTCTGAAAATTCACTCTTTACGAGCTGTCCAGTTTTTGACAAATTCTGTCTTTATTTTGCATTACTCTCATTACTTGTGTTTTGTGTGGTTCTATTGATCAAAGAGCAATACACAACCATAGTAATATTAGCTAATGTGTAGAATCAACTCATGATATGTCTTTGCTGTACCTATGAGGATTTCATTTATGGAGACACTAACCCCTCTAATCAAGTTTTATGATGAGTTTTGTGTGAAGAGAACTTTCAAGTGGAAGAGTTGAGGGTGATGAATAAAGATCACGAGGGACAAACACTCAAGCTTGGGGATGTTATCCCTAGGCTCACCCTACATATATCAAATAAGTACAAGAATTCAAGCTTGGGGATGCCAAGCCACCTCACTCCAACCATCTTGATACCAAGTAAGAAGCCTAGCTACATGGCTATAAAGAAAGCGCTTTACGGGAGGCAACACGGTTGTTTTTATTTTTGATTTTCTTTGTGTCCTATTGCTGTAATAAGAGACTTAGTTTTTAGTTTTGTTTCTGGAATTTTTAATAAAGTGCCAAGTTTTACCCATTTTGGATTGAAAAAGTTGCTTATTGTATTCGGAGATTTTATTTCAGCACAAATCTGTGCACGGTATGATTTTTCATTCCTATTATGTAACTCCGAATGAGTTGATATTTTAACTGTAACTGAAAATTTTCATCCTCTGTAAGCATGAATTTTATCAGAATTTTCTACATATTTAAGTAGGGTATAAAAATGCGTTTTGCTGCTGCTGTTTTTCTGGACAGATTCTGTCCTATTTTGTTTGATGCATTCTTTGAACTTTTAAGTTTAATCTTCTTGATTAACTTGAGTTTATGATGAAGAATAAAAAATTATACACTTGATGGACACTTAATATGAATTTATGTTCATGAATTTCTTTCAGCAAGCATTCTATCTTTTGTACCTACTAATGTCACCCCATAGAAAAGAGATGGGAGAAAATTTTGTGTTGAAGTTTTTTCACAGGGATTAGAGGAGATGCACCAAGAGCTATCTAACGATGGTGAAGACCATAAGCCTGGGGATGTCAAGGCACCCCACTGGACCAACACACTCTCGGTTTGCACACGTCTAACTTCTGTTTTTCGATCAATGCACTTTATCGCATAAACTTGGAGCGTCCTTTTATTATTCTTTTTTTATAAGACCATCACTATCATTTATTTTATGGGGGAGGTACTAGAATTTGGGTTGAATTAAGTTGGATGCTATTAAAAAGATTGGGAAAGGGATGTTTGAGTTGATTCAAAAAGATACATATAGTTGCATGAATCATGTGCTGTTAATGAGTATTAATTTGCAAGTGTTTTATCAAGAGATATCTTTTATTCATGTTTTGATGCTGAATGTTACTTTACTTTGTTTAACATGGATTGGTTAGTTCTATGGACACTTATGCATATATTTAGATGGTCAACTTTCTAACTCTTGCTAGCCCAAAAATTCCAACAAGCAAAAACTTGTTGTCCAACACCTTCAACCAAAGTTTTTCCAGTGAGTCCACCATATCTACCTATTAGCTTTATGCTATTCCGGGTATGTTTATCATGTTACTTTGTATTATCTATACCTCTTAATTTAAATGCTTATGTTATTGATTGTTGTGGAAAAAGTTGGTTAAAAAGCTCTCACACCTTACTTTTATTGCACTTAATAAACATGAACCATTGTGATTAAAATTATGAAGCTGTGAGCTTGACAAGAGTCTTGGTTGGGGGTTAGCCCATATGTGCTGTCACATGGCAAGCTTTCAACATGTTATTAATTATATTTAGTTGATATCATGTACTTTTGTTTATGGATGCCTATCATAGTGCCAAATAAATGTGGAAACTAAGTAAGTTTAAGTAGTTTGTACAAATGGCTAGAGAGACACCTGGGCCGCTAATCTAAGCCATGCATCATTCATGGTGGAAATTTACTTACATGCTATTATGAACCTTCAGTGATGCACCTCATAATAAAAAGCTATATCAATAATAAATAAAAAGGGTGTTGAGATTGTTCATTATGTTTGTTTGTCTTGTCATTTTGACATGGGCTTGTTCCATGTCCTGGGACAAGAGGTACCCCAGTTGACCCTCTTGATGACGCTATTTTTACATTGACTTTAACTTGAACTTGCTTGGTAGCCCAAATTGGGTAACACCATGGTGTAGGTACTCGTATTCACGGGGCATGAAGCTTTCAACCATACTTTGTCAAGCACACTACTCATATTTGCTTTCACTTTAAACTTTAACCATTCAAGATGCTATGATAGGGGTAATGAGAGCTTCACACCAATGAATACCACATTGCAAACATTAACTTAAGTAGAAGCATTTGGAAGTTAGATGAAGCTTATTCATGTTTTACCTCTACTCATTTATATATCTTTCCAAAGTGTCCACCTTTTATATTCAGATTTACAAAAGTACTCTATGACCATTATAGGATGTTTTTACTTTTCATTATGCATACAGTTGGTCCATAGTACTTTGTTCTATGTTACACTTTGTGAATTATCATTGAACATTCTTTCATTGAATATTTAATATCACTTTATAATCCATCTTGTATATTGCTAGTCCTTCGAAGAATGAATCATTTGACTCTATGTAGCAATAGTAATCATCTTTGATATCCATTGATAGTATTAAAATGCAAAGTCCATGTTGGTTTTATCACCTTTATACTCGAGGACGAGTATAGGTTAAGCTTGGGGATGCTGATGCATGTAAAATGCATACATGAACTTTGCATTATAATACTCATATTTGCATCATATAAGGGTTATATCATTGTTTTATAAGGATTTTGGGAAGATTTCACAGTTTTCCTATTTTTCTGGAATTAACCCTGCACTGGCAGAAAACCCTATTTTCTATATTTTGATGTTTCAGGGACCCAAACGACGTCCAAATGACCTAATATTTTGCGGGGATCATTTTTTGGAAGGAACGAAGCGTAGGAGCGAAGGAAGCGAACAAACAGAGACCTGAGGGCCAAAAGAGGTGGGCCCACGCGGCCAGATTCCTTGGCCGCGTGGGACCCCCCATCTTGGGCCTCGAGCCTCCGATGTCGTCGATCTTCGTCCCCGTGCCTTCGTCTTGACCTAAAACCGACTATAAAAATAGTCCCCCGAGGAGTTTCGCGAAAAGGCGGCGCAGAAACACAAAACCAAGAAATAGGAGACAGAAGGCTGCTACCGGAGAGGATCGGAGGGGGAAACGCCGCCGGAATCACCTCCAGAAGGCTCCTCCATCCCCCCTCCGGAGTCTCCATCAACACCACCGTCAAGACCAGCACCGTCTCTATCACCATCTTCGTGATCCACTTCACCCCCCTCATAGTTTGAGATAGTTCGAACCCTAGCTATTGTCTAAGTACTATTCTACATGTTTGTGAATTGCTACTTGTCATTGTTTTGTGGGGAGATTATATTTTCAGATTGTGTTGTATCACTTATACCATTGAATCATATCATGTCTTCGCGTCGTGAGTAGTTCTCTCATGTTCCTAGGGGCATAGGATGGATTGGCAATAATTTTCACTTAACTTGTGTTGAGTATTTGGTCAAGTTTTTATCTTTATGATTGTCTTGATGTACAATGTATGAAGTGCACCATATATTGAGTAATGCATGAAGGTGCTATCACACTAGTGTGATGGAATGGGTAGGACCTAGGAGGACACGTAAACCTTGGTCTAATACATGAAGTTACATTAGGAGGGGATTTATATCGGGGACCTTAGAGTGTAATGCTATGGTGGGACTTTATGTCTTAATAATTCTTGTGCAGTCATTTACTTGGCCACATGATCCATCATAAGGGATTTAGTTTATTTATTTAACTACACCTAATTATGGCTCCGTCCAAAGAAGATTAAAACTTGAGAAAATGTTTACCTTGTTGTTCTAGAAATATTTATGCCATGAAATCCATGTAGCCCTTGGTAACGTTTTCCACCTATAAGAAACACACCACTCAAGCTTGTCCTCTTGCTGCATAGAGGATTGGGCTTTCTCTCTTTGAGAGCTTTCACTTGTCATATTTTATTTTCAGCCTTTTACTTTATTGCAAACTCTACACCAAAAAACCAAAAACACTTGCATCATTTAATCATTTTAGTTTGTCTAGTGCATAAATAATAAGAGAAGTGACACTCTTATTTGAGAGGATAAATACTTATACCTTCTACTCCTCGTGGGATCGATACTAATACTTACACATTGAAGATTTCAACGATCCCCTATACTTGTGGGTATCAAATGCACCTGCTACTTTTCAAAGATGCATGTCTGCCATTTTTCATGGCTTTTGTGAGAAAATTGTTGAAGTATTCATGGACGATTTCTCCGTCTATGGGACTTCTTTTGATAATTGCCTACACAATCTTGATAAAGTTTTGCAGAGATGTGAAGAAACAAACCTTGTTCTTAATTGGGAGAAGTGCCATTTTATGGTTAATGAAGGTATAGTTCTTGGACACAAAATTTCTGAAAGAGGCATTGAAGTTGATAGAGCAAAAATTGAAGCTATAAAGAAGATGCCTTGCCCAAGAGATGTTAAAGGTATACGCAGTTTTCTTGGTCATGCTGGTTTTTATAGAAGGTTTATTAAATATTTTTCTAAAACTTCTAAACCTCTTACTAATATTTTGCAAAAAGATGTTCCTTTTGTTTTTGATGATGATTGTAAAGAAGCTTTTGAAATTCTTAAGAAAGCTTTAACTACTGCTCCAATTGTTCAGCCCCCAGATTGGAATTTGCCTTTTGAGATAATGTGTGATGCTAGTGATTTTGTTGTAGGTGCTGTCTTAGGAGAGCGCATTGATAAGAAACTTAATGTTATTCATTATGCTAGCAAAACTCTTGATAATGCTCAAAAGAATTGTGCTACCACAGAAAAGGAATTCTTAGCTGTTGTTTTTACTTGTGATAAGTTTAGACCTTACATTGTTGACTCTAAAGTAACTATTCATACTGATCATGCTGCTATTAAATATCTCATGGAAAAGAAACATGCTAAGCCACGGCTTATTAGATGGGTTCTTTTGTTGCAAGAAAATTCATTTGCATAGAGTTGACAGGAAGGGAGCTGATACCCAGTTGCTGATAACTTTTCTAGAATGGAAAACATTATTTATGATCCTATTCCTATTAATGATAATTTTCCAGATGAACAGTTGGCAGCCATAAAGGTAAACACTCGTGAAAGTCCTTAGTATGAAGATTATGCTAACTTTATTGTTTCCAAATTTTTACCTCCAAATTTTACTTATCAGCAAAGGAAGAAATTCTTTATGACCTGAGGCATTATTTTTGGGATGACCCACATTTATATAAAGAAGGAGTTGATGGTATTATTCGGCGTTGTGTTCCAGAGTATGAGCAAGAAGAAATTTTGAGGAAATGCCACAGCAGCCTTATGGTGGACATCATGCTGGAGGCAGAACTGCACACAAAGTGCTACAATCAGGTTTTTATTGGCCTACTCTATTCAACGATGCATGAAAATTTATTTTATCTTGCGATGAATGCCAAAGAGTTGGCAACATTAGTAGACGTAATGAAATGCCTATGAATTATTCTCTTGTTATTGAACCTTTTGATTGTTGGAGATTTGACTTTATGGGTCCTTTCCCTAGTTCGCATGGTAATACTCATATACTTGTTGCTGTTGATTATATCCTAAATGGGTAGAAGAAATTCCTACTCGTAGTGCTGATCATAAAACCTCTTTGAAAATGCTTAAGGATGCCATTTTTCCTAGGTTTGGTGTGCCTTGATATTTAATGACTGATGGAGGTTCTCACTTTATTCATGGTGCTTTTAGAAAAACTATTGCTAAATATGATGTTAATCATAGAGTGTCTTCACATTATCATCCTCAAACTAGTGGACAAGTGGAATTAACTAATAGGGAGATTAAGTTAATCTTGCAAAAGACTGTTAATAAATCAAGAAAGAATTGGTCTAAGAAACTTAATGATGCTTGATGGGCTTATAGAACTGCTTTTAAAAATCTCATGGGCATGTCTCCTTATAAAATGGTTTATGGAAAAGCTTGTCATTTACCACTAGAATTAGAACATAAAGCTTATTGGGCAACTAAAGAGCTTAATGATGATTCTAAGCTTGCCAGTGAAAAAAGACCGTTTGATATGAGTTCTTTGGATGAGTGGAGAAGTGAAGCTTATGAAAATGCCAAATTGTTTAAATAAAAAGTTAAGAAGTGTCATGATAAAAGGATTTTGAAAAGAGAATTTAATATAGGAGACAAAGTTCTATTGTATAGGTCTCGTCTCAGATTTTTTGCAGGAAAGCTCTTATCAAAATGGGAACGTCCCTTTATTATCGAAGAAGTTTATCGCTCCGGTGCTATCAAAATTAATTCATTGGATGGAGATAAACCACAAGTGGTTAATGGCCAGAGGCTCAAGCATTACATCTCTCGTGACCCACTTGGAAAAGATGTTGATAAAATACAAGTTGTGACTCTGGAAGAATTCATCAAAAATAAATACTGGAAGGATCCAGAGTCAGAATTGGAATAGGTATCAGTTCCCGTAAGTAAACTTCCTCGTAAAATTCCAAAAATCTATATTCGATGTTTTTAGGAAATATCATAAATTACAAGTCAAAGAAGAGATGGAGTCGGAGTCCAGGGCGACCAGGTGCCACCTGGCCGCGGCCCAGACTTGGGCCGCGCCTGGGGCCCACCTGGAGCCCTGGACACCGCCTCCGACTCCGCCTTGTCTTCTCGCCTTCCTTTTATTCGGGAAATTTTCGCTATATATTTACCCGGATCTCTCGAGGTCAGTATCTCGTGTTCTCGATGCTTTTTGGTTTCGAGTTGTGTCTGCTAGGTTTTCAAGCCCTAGATCGAGATGTCTTCTTGCGGATCAAGTAGAGAGGACTACGCCGCCAGGCGTCGTCGTGAACTCCAACGGGACATCAACACAGGGGCCTTTGCTGGATGGGCAACTAAGGAAGAGATTGCTGCTAGGAGGGCTGATATGGAACGCAACGTCTTGGAGGAAGTGAGTAGAGTGCCACCACGCCACTCTGCAGGGTCGGCAACTGTGACACCAAGGCCAAGCAATCCCACTTTCGTGGGATCCATTAACTATCATAGTGATTTTTCTCACAATATGTAGGGAGCAGTGCCGACGAGTCTCAATCCACTCTCAATCCCTTCCGTTTCTAAAGCGCACCGAGTCGCAGATCAGTTTTGTGAGCAATACCGCGTGCTTAGGACAGAAGTGGAAATACTCCAAGAGGAGAACACCAGACTCCGCCGGATGCTGCAGCGTTTCCTCACACGTATTACTGTAGTGCCTCCATCACCACCGAAGGACTAATTTGGACGCCATGGGTAATGGCACTCCCTTAGCTTGTTTCAAGCTTGGGGGAGTGCCTCGGTATCATCATTATCTTTTACCTTTTTTATCTTTTAGTCGTGTGTCATATCCTGAGTAGAGAACTTATCATATGAAATATTGTGTGCATTGTGGTCGTCCTCTTATCATGTATTAGCTTTGTATCCGTTGGTGTGGTTGTCGTTATGGAATATTAATGAGAAGTTTTGTTTTTACTTTCCCGCACCATTTTATTCTAGCTTGCAAGTAATCTCTAGATCTCTTTGGAAGAGTGTTGGCCTCACTTTGGGTGCAACTTTGAATATCTTTTTGGGTGTTGGCAAACATAGCATTGGCCAGTAGCAAAAATTCTTGGATGCTTAAGTAGAGAAGAAAGTTTCACTTACAAATATATTATCTATGATATCTTACAGATTTGTCGGTTTCCAAGCCTTATATTCTTGAATAAGAACTTTATGCTGACAAGGAAGATGCCTCTTTAAGGTATGATCAATCTTATCGCTGGTAATATATATTGTTTGTATCTCTCAACACTTATGTTGGATATAAGCCTTGCTAGCCAAAACCTTGCATTGAGAGGGAATACTTCTTGTGCATCCAAATCCTTGAGCCAAACACTTTTGTCATTTGGGTCCACCATACCTACCTATTTGTGGTATTTTTCTTGCCACTCCAAGTAAAATTTTCATGTGCTATCTTTAAACTTTCAAAATTCTTCTTTTTGTTCCTCTGTTTTTAAGCTCGTGAGGAAGCAGTAGGAAGCTAGATATAACTTGTGACAAGCAAGGTCATTTCCCCCTTTTCACCCGGTGTTGATGGTTTACGTCCTCACTTGAATCAACCCGAGAGCGGCTTAAGGAAAATATAAATATAACTCACCATTCTCCTCCGCACAATGAAGCCTGAGAAATCAGTTAAAACATTGGTTAGTGGTGAAACAAAGGAGAAATAGGAATGTACTCATTCCTCTAAAACCAGCTGCTCTCAAAAGTCTAAAAGCCTTGATTGACATGGGGGACTAGCTAGTTTCTTTAATCTGAAGTCGTTGACGAAAGAATGCATATCTCAAAACTGTTTTACTTCTGTTTCAAAAATTAAAAAGCTGTAGCACATGACTAATCTTTGCTTCCCTCTGCGAAGGGCCATTCTTTTACTTTTATGTTGAGTCAGTTAACCTATTCCTTCTGTCCTTTACTAGCAAACAAATGGTGTTGAGTTGAGATACAATCAATTATATTGCCCCAATATGTTTGATCATGTTTTATTGCAGTTGACATTACCATTGTGGTAAACAAAGTTGAAAGTTGAGCTTTGCAGAACAATTATCTTCCTCGTACGGTATTTATACTTTTATTTCAAGAATATAACTCTTGGAAGTTTCCAATGATGCATGGAGTCTTTGATATCTGAACTTGTGATATCTGCTAAATGATGGCTCTTTTATATAGATTCTCCTTGAAAGATAAGTTTGATATGTTAGATGTTCTCTGACCAAGAACACAGTTTGTCATCACTCAATTATGTTTTTCTCTGTGCACCTCTATATGTGATTGAATCATCACTTGTTCTTTAAGTTTGATATGAGAAAAAGTTGCTGTTTAGAATGAGTGTGTGCTTGTTTAGTAAATACAGATGCTTCTTGTCCGTATTCATTATTATCGACACTTCGCTACATAAACTTGTGGTCATGTTTACTGAGCTCAGTATTCGCTTGGGGACAAGCGAGGTCTAAGCTTGGGGGAGTTGATACGTCCATCTTGCATCACTATTTTATATCATAATTTGCTGTTATTCATGGATATATTTCATATTAGAATGCAATACTTACGTTATTTTATCTTATTTTGCATGTTTGATGATCGTTGGTGATTTGACTGTTGGAGCCCGGAATCAGCTGGAAAAAGGCACCGTCAAGATACTGTACCTCTACATCGCCAAAAATTCCAGACAAATTCAGAGATCATTATTTTGCCAAATGACAGAAGGAGCCAGAAGGGTGATCAGAGGGGAGCCACAGAGGCGCCAGGTGGCACCTGGTCGCGGCCCACCTCTGGGCCGTGCTGATTGCTGTTGGGAAACCCCAAGAGGAAGGTATGAAGCAGCGTAGCGGAAGTTTTCCCTTGATTTCAAAACCAAGGTTGTCGAACCAGTAGGACTTGGAGAAGGCTTAGCAAGGTGTCAATAGCGTCGTTTCTCGATTATTGACGTGGACCTGCACACAATCACCAACAAACTACTTTGCCCCAACAAAACAGAGAGGTTGTCAATCTCTCTGGCTTGCCAAACACAAAGAATTAAATGTGTGGATGTAAAATATGATAAGGATGAAATATGACCAGCGAGCAAATGATGATGAAAAGCTATGAAAACGGTTGTAAGCAATGTAAGAAAATAGGACCGGGGTCCACAGTTCACTAGAGGTGTCTCTCCAAAAGATATACATGATGGGTAAACAAATTACAACATGGCAATTGACAGAATTGTAGGCACACAACAAGGCTATCATAAAACAATATAGTTCACCGCTTCATCTAATATGGGCATTACGTCAAAATACATAGACCGTCATCCAACTGCATATATGACTAATAATCCACTCTGGGATCGCTATCCAGCATGTCAGCCAAAAGTATTAAGTTGCAATCAACAGATCATCGCAATAAGCAAAGTGCATAATGTAAGCAATGTAGATAACACGAAGAAATCACACCATTATTTTCTCCCTAGTGGCAACAGCACATCTATAGCCTTAACCGTTCCTGTCACCGAACTCAGAAAAAGAGAGGCATGAACCCACTATCTAGCATAAATACTCCCTCAAACAACACTAACAATTACTCAGCCAAAGAAACCACTAGCATCGGAGAGCATGCAAGATCATAGATGAAACACATAACTGAACAAAAGTAATGACTTCCACAATTCATCGGATCCGTGCAAACACAATCATGTAGTAGTTACAAATAGATGATCTTGATCATGATAGGCAGCTCACAAGATCAAAACAATGGAGTACAAGGAGGAGAGACAACCATCTAGCTGATGGGGTCGTTGCATAGAAAACAAAAAATTTCCTACGCAGCAAGCGGAATAAACCCCAAGGATCTAGATCTATTAGACGAAGGTAGCGAAGATGAGATCCAATCTCTTACCCTTGAAGATCAACAAACGCGTTTTGTCGGTGCAGGGGTTGGCTAGTCGATCCCCGCAACTAGACTCATCTAGTCGCGAGGAGATGTATTATCCACGCGATCCAATCCGATGAAGTGCCACGACGGGCAGCACCTCCGCGGTATCCACACGTACGGCTCGATGTAGATCTCCGCCTTCTTGATCCCGCAAGCAAGGTGGAGATGACTAGATGGATCTCGGCACCACGACGGTTGTGGTGGAGTTGATGGTGTAGTCTCCACGAGCAGGGCTTCACCAAGCCAAGCAAGAGGAGAGGGAGAGGAGGACATGGTGCAGCAGCCCTACGGCTAGGGGTGGTGCAGCAACTTTGGTGGAGGAGATGGCGGCAGCCCTACGGGGAGGGGTGGCGCCAAGGGGAGGTGGTGCGGCAGGGGAGGGGTACGGCGGCTAGGGCAGGAGGGAGCTCCAGGGGTGCGGCAGCCCTCCCCCAGCCCCTCCTTATATAGGTGGCCAGGGGGGCTGCGCCCCTTGCCCTCTTAGGGCCGGCGGCTGGGGAGGCTTGGTCCCCAAGCCAGCCCCCTAGGGTTTTGGCCGCCCCCCACTTGGGACTTTCAGCCCGCATGGGCCCCTTTGGGGAAGGTGGTGCGGCTGGCCCTTTAGGCCAGTCCACCACCCCTTCATGCCACATGGGCCCCATACTCCTATGGGCCCCACTTCTAGACTCCTCTAGAAACTTCTAGAATATTCCGGTACTCTGCCGGAAAATTCCCGGAACTTTTCCGATACCTTCGGAAACCACTTTCCATATATGAATCTTATTCTCCGGACTCTTCCAGAACTCCTCGTGACGTCTAGGATCCCATCCGAGACTCCGAATCACCATTCGTTCATACCATCAATACATCTCATCGCTAAAACCTAGCTACATCGGAGCGTTAAGTGTGTGACCCTACGGGTTCGAGAACATGCAGACATGATCATATCAATAATCAATAGCGGGACCGGGATGCCCATATTGACTCCTACATATTCAACGAAGTTCTTTATCGATTGAATCACAATGTCGGAGATTCTTAATCTCGTATACGATTCCCTTTGTCTCATTGATATTTAATTTGCCCGAGATTTGATCGTCGATATCTCCATATCTAGTTTCATCTCGTTACCTGGCAAATTCTCTTTACTCGTACATAATATAGGATCTCCGTGATTAACACTTAATCACATGGTTGCAACCTTTCTGATGCTATATTACCGAGAGGGCCCAGAGATATCTTTTCCGTCACAAGGAAGGACAAATCCCACTCTTGATTCATGTCACCCAACAAATACCATCGAAGATACATGAAAGCCACCTTTATAATCACCCAGTTACGAAGTGACGTTTGATGTCCACAAAGCATTCCTCCGGTAAACGGGAGTGACATAATCTCATGGTATAAGGAAACTATATTTGGCATACTAAAAGTGTTGGCAATGAAACTTGTGTGACACGATCAATTGCAACCCTTTATTATCGGGTCTTGTCCATCACATCATTACTCCTAATGATATGACTCCGTTATCAAGTGACTATAACAAGTCCATGGTTAGGAAATGCTAACCATCTCTTGACTAACGAACTAGTCCGGTAGAGGCTTACTAGGGACACCTGTTGTTTATATTCCACACATGTATTATGTTTCCGGTTAATACAATTATAGCATGGATAATAAACTATTATCATAAACATGAATATGCTAATAAACCATTTTATTATTGCCTCTAGGGCATATTCCCAACCGTCTCCCACTTGCACTAGAGTCAATAATCTAGTTTACATTTTCTCGATCCAACACTCATGGTGTCTAACACTCATGGAGTCTCAGTGCTGATCATGTTTGCTCGTGGAAGAGGTTATGTCCGTGTTCTGTACTATACAGTTCTTTATGTTCTTTGCAAAACGTCAATGTCACCTAATTTGACATTACTTTATCATCTCATGATAAACCTATTATCATCACATGATAATTCTCATCATCACATGATGTATAATATATTTGGTTAGAGAGTGAGATTTTCGTTTCCATTTTATGCCTACATGACGTATGATCAGTCAAGAGGACTTTCACATAGCATGTGCACCCGGAACTCACTCAGTCTTGAAATAAAATTTCTCAAACCATAATATTATATCTTTTAATCCTTGAATTAATCATATACTCCTATATGTTGTAGACTCACAAATCGACAGTGCTATCATGTCACTTCGATATTTCCGATCATGCTTTCGCTGCGCTTCTGCCTTTATGAGATTTCCAATCTAGTTTGGTTTTATGACTTCAACCAAGTCTACCAATATCTAGATTCTATTATCTCAACTCCATGAAAAATGACTCCTCACTTAACATGTTCTTCTAACCAAGAACTTGGGTCACATATCGTCAAATACAAACACATGGTTCTTATATGTTTTAGACCTATGAACAATTCATAGTGAACTCTAACATATCCTCCAACCATCATTTTTGTACTGAGTTATCAACTCAATGTTTCACCTATTTCTCACAAGCAAAAATGAACCTTTCTTCACTTGTTCATTTTGAACTCCTTCAAAATTTTACTTAGGTAAAACATCCTGACATAATGTTATCAAACATATCTATCCTCCATAGATACATCCATCTCCATGGATATTTGACGTTCAAACTAACTTCATAAGTTATATGTTGGTTCCTGACTTATTTACAACATTTATGAAATCTCCATTTCACACAAACAAGATGTTGTAAACTCCCACTCAAATATACACCATACACATATTAAATTGTGAAACCACTTTGGCTCCCACTCAGAAATATGTTATCTCTATATTTGACCATGATTTAACTAGCTCCCACTCAAACATATGTCACCACATATTTTGATCATGGAAAATAGTTTCTGCTCTAACTTAACATATGTCGCCACATATCTTAATTAGATCACACTCGTGTATTTTCTCGATATTTTGGACACCTCCAAAATTCTTAA
Source organism: Puccinellia tenuiflora (assembly GCA_012064385.1). Lineage (NCBI taxonomy): Eukaryota > Viridiplantae > Streptophyta > Magnoliopsida > Poales > Poaceae > Puccinellia > Puccinellia tenuiflora. Next base: position 35,849 of record QRDG01000628.1, on the reverse strand, counting down.
TTAACTATTAATATCGAGAACTCTTTATACGAATACTAGTACTTTGCTAGCATGAATCCTTTTTGACCTTAAGCACAACTACACCATGTAGTTAACAACATTGAATATGTTAAAGAGCTTTACCTCTTGTGCTTTTTCCAGTAAGTTTTATTTATTCCTTACTAACCCTTTTGAAGAATAAATATGTGAAACAACACTTTCACAAAATCAAGTAACAATTACTTTGTGATTCAAACTTAACATAGGATGACTCTCAGTCATTTTCGTATTTAAAGTTTCTATTTCTCCTTTTGTAGTTTCATAGGTTTGTCCTATTTCTGAAACATGACAAGTGAATCATGAATATTATTTTGTAACTTGACAAAACTTTAATATTCTTGAATCCTACTCCTTTAGACAAGCTAAACCGAAATTCAATGATCACCATCATTAATTCCTTTATGTGTCAAGTTTTAACCAACATAGCACTTTACATATGTGCCACTTGATACATAAACAAGCAAGGTTTCAGCTTTTCATTTTATTCCAGCAATTCTTTTATCAATGAAACCTTTTCACAATAAATCCACTAAAACATTTAACACAATCAACAATTGATTTGTCCCTTTTAGTTTCTCATTGTGGAATCTCTATTCATAGTCACATATGAATATACTACAAACTTTATTTGCAATAGTTTCTAATTATCCCATAATTATTGAAACCACTGTTTCACATAACTCATATGTGAAATGCAAATCATTAAATAGACCCTTATTTAAAACAGAGTGTTTATCAAATAAATCTAAATGCTACAAGTAAACCCTAATAAGAAAAACCCCTTTTATTTTATCAGACCACACAATATCAAATAGTGTGTGATTACAATATCTTAGGACATATCAAACGCCTTTGAAATATTAATTTGTGATAACACTTTTCACAAGTCCACATACTAACATATAACTCAAATATTTTGTCTCTTTTGATCAAATCATAAAGACTCAATTTTCTTGTTAACTTAATATCCTAAACTCCAGAAATTTATTTGATCTCATCAAATATCATAACTCGAATAAATACACCTATTTGATCATTTCATTTATGATGGAGTACACAAAATAATGACATCTCACATTTGCTGAAAATACAACCAACACTTGTGTTTATCTTCGGCAACTCATGGCACACTTCCAAAGGGTGGCATTTTTAGTCATACTCCTTACAATAAGGCGCATTGATAAAACATCAAAATGTTTATTCAATATTTAGCACGACCAAAACAATTGTCATTATTAAGTTTTGGATATTTTAGTATGTCACATATTTTATAAATGTTTAACTAATTTATCATTTAGATTAAACAAAGGACAACAATCTCATAATCAAAATGTGATCATCAAAAAGAATTATTCATGAAAATAGAACAACCACTTGTCTTTAACATGAATAACCGTCTCAGAAACCGAGACACACTAATTTAAAGATCACACTCAATTCGATTACAAAAACTTATTCAAATCCTCTAATCCAGACGATAAATGTAGAGACAGATCGTTGCCAGCATCAACTCCTTGATTGCCACCATTCCGCAACGTCTTCCCATATCCTTTATGCAAATCAAGTAGCAGGTTCTGTTTTCATAAAACAGAATGAGTATCAAATACTTATCGGAATCGCCACAATTGCAATTTGGACTTAAACACTTATAACTTGTATATCACTATATACTTTCTGCATTGTCAACTTCTCTTGCTATGAGTTCCACTTTGACATGACGCAGCCGAGACACAAACTCATAGAAAGTGATCAAATCCCTTCCCATGACATAGTCTCCGACATAATTCTTGAAGCTAGGGAAAAGCTAGCGTATCACCCCATCTATCACGAAACCGTCATTCATCTCGTGGTTCCAAACAAGCACTAGACGATGATGTATCTCATGCATTATCCTCAGGTGTTGTTCCAAGCAAGTGTTCTCTTCCAACTTGAGTGAAAGAAAACCGTTCAGACATTCGAACCTTACAATTCTAACTTGTGCTGAAAAACTATTTTTCAGCTCATCAACAATCTCCATTGCAATCAAGTTCTTGAATTGTTCACTTAGGTCAGAATTCATGAAGGTGCACATCATCCACTTGACTTTCAAGTAGGTGGTTCAAAACCACTCCATGTACTCTTCACAGCTTGCAGAAATATTTGGGTTTATCTCCTATTGGTTTTTCTAACACGTAGAGCTCATCATTGGTGTGTAGGACTTCTTTCAGGACGCAGGTACTACTCAACAAATTTGACCCATCGAGAAGCAGTTTTTCAGCAACGAACTGACTACCGTAGTCGACCATGATCTACAAGGATTTTTGCAAAGACATCTTAGGACTTTTGTTTATGATAATTTTAGTTCATCTTAATGAACTCCCACTAAACTCAACATCTCTCTGGTTGTTTAGTGACACACGATCCAAATCCACTACACCACAACCGATCATCACGTGAGATGATGTAGCTTCAATGGTGAACATCACCATGTTGATCATATCATCCATATGACTCGTGTTTAGCCTTTCGGCTCTTGTGTTCCGAGGCCATGTCTGTACATGCTAGGCTCGTCAAGGAAACCGTAGTATTTTCGCATGTGTAAATCTGGCTTACACCCGTTGTATGTGAACGTAGAATCTATCACACCCGATCATCACGTGGTGCTTCGAAACGAAGATCTTTGGCAACGGTGCATACTAGGGAAGAACACATCTTGATATTAACGTGAGAGATCACCTTATCATGCTACCGTCGCGATCACATCTAAGCATAACAATAAGGTGCATAAAAGGACTAACATCACATGCAATTCATAATTGTGATATGATATGGCATTTCTTCTTGTGCTTTTGATCTCCATCTCCAAAGCACCGCATGATCTCCATCACCGGCATGATCTCCATCATTGTGGCGCCATCACCATGGTTGTCCACCAACTATTGCAACTACAACTAATGCTACTCTTAGCAATAAAGTAAAGCAATTACATGGTGATTCAATGACACGCAGGTCACATAAAATAAAAGACAACCATATGGCTCCTGCCGGTTGCCGTACTCATCGACATGCAAGTCGTGAAGGATTACAAACATGATCATTGCATACATTATCACAAATCACACATTGGCCATACCACATCACATGACCCCCTCTGCAAAAACAAGTTAGACGTCCTCTACTTTGTTTATGCAATTTTTACGTGGCTTGGGTCAACGAGATAGAACCGTTCTAATCTACGCAAAACCACAACGGTGATATAGTAGTTGCTTATTTACTCATCCTTTTGAAAGGCCTTCCATTGAAAATTGCATCTTCACTAAAGCAAGAGAAACAGACACCCGCCAGCCACTTATGCAAAACAATTTGCATGTCAATCGTGGAACCGGTCTCTCGTGCGTGGACGAGTAAGGTTGGTCCGGGCCGCTTCATCTCACAATACCGCAAAGACGCAAAGTGCACGCGAGAAGGTAGCAACATAAAATATCAACGCCCACAACACTTGTGTTCTAATCGCACCAACATCTACGAATAGATCTAGGCTCTGATACCACTGATGGGGTCGTTGCATAGAAAACCAAAAATTTCCTACGCAGCAAGCGGAATAAACCCCAAGGATCTAGATCTATTAGATGAAGGTAGCGAAGATGAGATCCAATCTCTTACCCTTGAAGATCAACAAACGCGTTTTGTCGGTGCAGGGGTTGGCTAGTCGATCCCCGCAACTAGACTCATCTAGTCGCGAGGAGAATTTATAAGCAAAGGGGCGACGCGAGGTGATGGGCAGGGGCCCCACGCGTGGCCAAGGGGGGTCGCGGCCAGGTGGCGTCTGGAGCCCCTGTGCCTCCCCTCCGGCTGTCCTTCGGGTTCCGTCTTCGTTTCATATTGGAAATATTTCCTGTAAATTATGAGAGCAATCCGAGAAACTTCCCAGAACAACTTTTCTGAAACAAAGAGACAGTAGAAAACAGGAACTGGTACTGGGCATCTTGTTAATAGGTTAGTTCCATAAATCATGCCAAAATGATATAAAAACATTGTAAAAACATATGGCACTGATATATAATCAAGCATGGAATGTCAAAAAATATGGACACGTCAGAGACGTATCAGGCCGCGCCGGGGGCCCACCTGGTGGCCCTGGGTCGCCTCCGACTCCCCCCTTCGGCGTATATCACCCCTCTGACCTAAAAATCATCGGGGACGCTTCGAAGAAATATTCCGCCGCTGCCACGGGGGCTGAAACCACAGAGAGAGAAAAAGCTCTCTGGCAGGGAGAAATCTTTCGGGAGAATTCCTTCCCGGAGAGGGGAGATCGTCACCATCGTCATCGTCATGGGCTTCATCGAGATCATCATCAACATCATCCTCACCGACAGCACCATCACATCCACAGCTCCATTCATCTAGAGTTATACTTTGTGTAGTTCATTGGGATCACTTTTCCGGTGTTGATTGTCTTGTGTAGTTGATGCTATTGAGTTTTATCGGTGAAATACTTTTATGACCAGATTATTAATCATTCATTCATCACCTCTGATTATGATCCATATGATGTCTTGTGAGTAGTTCGTTTAGTTCTTGAGGACATGGGGAAGTCTCGTTGCAAGTAGTGGAATTATGCTGAGTAATATTTAATGGTTTGATATTTAAGTTGTGGTGCTATTCTTCTAGTGGTATTGTATGAACGTCGACTACATGACACTTCACCTTTATGGGCCTAGGGGCATAGTTTAAAAAACCGGACCGGTAATCGAACCGGTCAGGCTCTCGGTTCAGGTTTTTACCGGTCGAACCACTGGTTCACCGGTTCACTGTCCGGTTTTTTAACATGTAAAAATAACATTTTTTGTATCGCAAAATATGATAATATGTATGAAAATAAATTCAGACTCGGCAATATGAATAATATGACTTACAAAGTTGCAATTTGCAAACTGGCAACATAAGACAAATATGCAATAAGCCAATAAGAGGGCAACATAAGAGTATAACTGTATAAGACATGAACATGTAGGCTGTAGCAAATAACAATTACCAAATAGTCTCAAACATCTATGTTCCAGCCGTCCAGCAATAAAATTGATTGGATCAGTTTTGGCTCGTGTTCTTGTCTGCTGCGCTTGTGATGATTGGGTCTCTAGCGATGCCAAGGTGCTATCCGTGACGGGCGTCTCGGACGAATCCATTTGCCACTGCATAAATTCCCAAACAAATACAACATGAACAAACAACAATCTAATTTATAGTCTCTAACACAAAAAATCGCATGTAAATTAGTAATTAGATATACTAGTTACATACACATGCTGACATGCATCGCTAGCTAGATTTTCACACCACAAGACTACAGTACGATCTACATGAGAAATGGAGAAGTGATAAGATGTATACAGTATACGGTATACCTGGGTCTGGGTGAGCTATGGCCGGTGATGCAGAATTGCAGAGAGGTGAGGTCGATGGTGATGCGGAGCTGCGATCGGCCGGCGATGCAAAAAGCTGGTCAGCCGATGTTGGTGGCCGCGGAATCGAGTAGCAGACTAGCAGTCCGCCGGCGGCCGCGGAATCGAGCAGCAAGCCTGCGATTCAAGCCTTCAAGCGGCGGCCATGGCGTCCCGCCGGCCGCCGTCCTGCGTCGACCTTCTCTGTGGCGGCTGGGGAAAGGGAAAAACTACACGGATCGAGTCTCTCGACTCGTTCCAAAGAGAAAACCTAGCTTCTGTTGTCTTTACAAATTTACCCCTCTCTTTTTTTTTCACACAAAAACAATCAGAACGAGGGGTAATTCAGGAACAGACATTGAACCGGCCGGCTCAACACAAACCGGCCGGTTCGCCGGTTTTCCAGAAAACCGGCCGGTTTGACCGTTTTTTCCCGGTTCACTGGCGGAGCCGGTCCAGTGCGCCTAACAGACCGGTAAGGTCACCGGTTCCGGTTTTTTCCGGTCCAACCGGCGGTCCGGTCCGGTTTTTTAAACTATGCCTAGGGGAATGCATTGTGTATTTAGTTTGCTTCTGAGGTGGTTGCGGGAATGACAGAAACCTAAACCCCCGCCGGTAAACTAGTGTATGAGTGAGTGTAGGATCTCAGAGTTTAAGGCCGTGATTAGTTAATTCTTAAATACTTCCTTGCATTTGTGGAAGCTTGTAGGGAAGTGTAATCACAAGTGTGTTCTAGTCCAAGTAAGGGCGGTTCATTAGCATAGGTTTATCCACACAACACTTAGCAAAACATTAAACATTAAGCAGCGGTATGAATCGAAAGTGACTTGCCATAATTCCTATGTGTCCTCAGGAGCGTTTAGCCATCATAAGTAGAACTACCGGCTTGTCCTTTGTGCTAAAAAGGATTGGGCCACTTGCTATAATAATTATTGCTCTCTTTTATTTACTCGCACTTTATTTATTTATCAATATAAAAACTCATAAAAATCGTTCTGTTAGTGTTTACAGTGAAACCTTACTCGTATCTACAAGCCAATACATTATGTATGTTCCTCGTTAGGTTCGACACTCTTATTTATCGAAAGTACTGCGATAGATCCCCTATACTTGTGGATCATCACTTCTCTGTGTCGTTGGAGCAAAGTAGTTTGTTTGTGTTTGTGTGCAAGTCCACGTCAACAGGCCAAGCTCTTTTTCTGCCTTCGTTGACACCTAGCAAGGCATTCTCCATGTCATACTGTTTCGATAACTTTGGTTTTGTAATGAAGGGAAACTGTTGTTTTGCTGCATCATACCGTGGGACCCTCCGGAACCTTCTAGAACATTCCGATACTCTACCGAAATTCCCGAACTTTTCCGAAACCCCGAAAACCACTTTCTTTATATAAAACTTTATCTACGGACTCTTCCGAAACTCCTCGTGGTATCTAGGATCTGGCATCAATACGTCGAGGTTGTAGAGTATATCTCGGAAGTCGTCCATCTCTATGAGATCGCGTCTGGCCTAAGTTGACTAACTGAGCGAGTTGGTTTGAGGTCGACAGGAGAAACATGGAGCGCATCCCGTTCCCATTCGAGAGCTCTTTTTGCACGGCCCTGGATTTTGTGGTTGCAATGGTGAAGAGGTCGAGGAACTGCAATTTGAGAGCGCCTCCCTGAAGCCATCGTTCATGCGAGAAAAGGCATTTGGCGCCGTCCTCGATGGAGATGTTCGTGGAGGCCCTGAATAATTCCACGTCTGCCATGTCACAAGGAAGAGCAGCTCAAACGCATGGCCTTGTTGGGTCCGTCCACATACCAGGGCCACCGCAGCCACATCGCCCTTCCTGTGCTGGATAGAGTCGCATGTACAATCCTCGTCCATATTTTAAAGTACGAATATATTAGCGGTTCTGTAAACAACATTCAATTTTGCCCTCGATGGACACAGAGGAGAGATATGATGATTCCCAATGCTACGTACTTACTATTTACATAACTAAGCCCATGCATGTACTTAGAGCAATGACAACAGTACAACCCTACCGTTGGCTGTATCATATTGTTATGTTATTTATGTCCAAACTAATAGCTAACACGTATAATAGTTCACTATAAAGATCGATCCCCTAATTTATTAATCGTTGGTCCATCTTACACTCTCACAAAATGTATTGAAACTCGTGCTGCTGCTGGCTCTTAATTTACAACCGGTTCCTCTTCTCTCTCTTCATCTCTCCTCTCCAACTTAGCAAAAATATAATATTGTAAATCTTATAGCCTTCTTATATAAATTTATTGTATTTTCTCTTAGCTACTCCCTCCGTCCCTATTTCGGTGGCGTCTTAATTTTTGGTGCACCAACTTTAATCATCAACTAGAAGAATACCCCGCGCATTGCAGCAAGATTTTTTTAAAAGTTATTGTGTAAATAAAATGAATATAAGATGCATAAAATATTTAATTGTTAAGATTCAATTGATCACAATAGTTGAGACACTAAATTTAATTCACGTGAAATTGTTGAAATATTTGAGGACTAAATATTAGTGACATGGACAATTGTATGGATGAAAAAAAAAATGACATGGATAGGTTGCATGAAAAATATATTATTATTAATTATTGTTAGTGAAGATGACATGGATAATTGATTGGCTAAAATAGTGTGTGATGTGGCCATTTGGTGAACGAGATCAAGGAGGTTTTTTTTTTGTGTGTGTGTGTGTGTGGGGGGGGGGGGGGGGGGGGGTTGAGCGGGAGCTTATCATAGATGTAATCAAACGAAGTACTAATATGGTTGCAGATCATCTAGCTTATATCTCGAGAGCTGAGCACCGAACCGACTTGTGGTTATCCTGATGCTCTGGCAGACCTTCTGGCTGCTGATTGTAATCCTACTGGTGTTTACTAAAAGCTCTGTTCATAGCGTAAAAAAATAGTATGTGATATGAATAGTTTGCATGTTGAGATAGAAAAATAATTAATATATCTTAATGGGCTTTTGATTTATAAGAGGTGATTTGGGGCACGAACTCAAGTCATACCCTGGCAACTTCGATTCCCGCTAGCCCGCACCCTAAACGTGCAAGGCCTGTTGGCCCGTTACGGCCGCAAAGAGAGCACGCAAAGGGCGGCAATCTAATGGGTTTGCTGTTTGCTAAAAAAAAATCTAATGGGTTTGCTGAGGCCATGCAGCAGGATTAATTGTAGCCGGCCCAAAAAAAAAAGGTATTTCTATCAGGCCTGGACCTGGGTGCGGACTGCAGAGTTTGGCGTGTTCCTGTGGGGAATTCTTTGCTTCATCCAGTGAGTCAGCCTTGACTGCTTAGTTCTCTTCTGAATCATGAGTTCTGAGTGACTACCAGAATCTCTTCTGGGTCACATTTTCTATTCACTTATGTGGGTCGAACGAAAAATTTGACCTTGGTTACCGTGTACAACGTCAGTGTTGAGTGGAGCATAGCTGACTTGCACCGTTCATTTGTTTTGGGGCACACGGTCAACTGAAACCTCGGATAGTTAGGCATGGAGGAACTTTGGTCGAATCAACGCTCCTTTCAAACCTATGTAAGATTAAACTCATGCAACATGCGCCAATTCCACTCCTGTGCTCCTACTGTTGGTCATTTATGTATCTGACAGAGAAACCTGTGCTAGGACTGCGGAGAAGTTTTACAATTGGCCGCTGTGTATCTTCAACAGTGTAGACCAAAAATAACAATCTCTGAAAAAAAAACTCTGTGAATCAAATTTGAATACAACATATTTCTGTGTGAAACAATGACATAAAAAACCTGCCTAGACCCCTTATCTTCTGTGTATCCTACGCTTCCTACATCTTCTCTTTGCTCCCGCGTGTTAAGGAAGGGTACCCTTTTCTTGCAGGCATCTGCATCTACGGGGCCTCCGAACAAATAAACGAATGTGTGTCTACGCCTATTCTAGTAGTACAATTACAGATTACGAGGTAACAATTCCTTCCATCTTGTCATGTCGTTTGCCATTTCTGACATCATCCGGTCAGTATTGGGAGTTCTGGAAGAACATGTCCTCCCTCGGCTCCTCCTTGGCGCTCGGCTCCTCCTTAGCTTTGCTAAATTTGCATCCTCTCTAGAGGTGGGACGCCACTTGTGGCTAGGAGTCCCTTATGATGTAATCTCTGTACAGTGGCGGAGCCAAGATTAGGCCACGTTCCGAGCAAAACCTGTCTAAACAGCACCAAACAGTGCACAAAGTGTTACAGTACTAAACAGTGTACAAAGGATTCCGGCCGGACGACCAGGGCCATGGCCAAGGTGGCCTGGGGCCTGGCTCCGCCCCTGTCTCTGTACCTTTGAACATTTTACATGAATAAAGAGTAGCAAGTTTCCTCTCAAAAAACAAAAAACAAAAAAAAGAGGCGCTGCAGCCTAAAAAAAGGGTATTTCTAGCCGGCCTGGACCTGCAGAGTTTGGCGTTCCTGTGGTTCCTTGCTTAATCTAGTAAGTCAGCCTCGACTGCTTGGAAAGTTAGTTCTCTTCTGAATCATGAGTTCTGGGTGACTGCCAGAATCTCTTTGAGTCACGTTTTTTATTCACTTGTGTGTGTTGAACAAAATTTGGACCTCGGTTACCGCGTACAACAACGTCATTGTTGATTTCCGTGGAGCACAGTTGACTTCCACCGTTCATTTGTTTTCGGGCACACGGTCAACTGAAACCTTGGATCGTTAGGCATGGAGGAACTTTGGTCGAATCAACCTTTCAAACCCATGTAGCAAGATTAAACTCATGCAACATGCGCCAATTCTGCTCCTGTGCTACTACTGTTGGTCATTTCTGTCTCTGACAGGGGAACATGTGCTAGGACTGTTGCCAAAACATAATTTTGGTTGGTCCGTTTTAAGAAAGTTCGGTTCACTAGTTTATAGTGTGCACCACCACAAGATGACCATGGATTGGACTATTACAGTATTGCTGGGAATTAGAACAAACATACCAGTAAAAAACTCTGTGAATCAAATTTGAATACAACATATTTCTGTGTGAAACAATGACATAAAAAACCTGCCTAGACCCCTTATCTTCTGTGTATCCTACGCTTCCTACATCTTCTCTTTGCTCCCGCGTGTTAAGGAAGGGTACCCTTTTCTTGCAGGCATCTGCAACTACGGGGCCTCCGAACAAATAAACGAATGTGTGTCTACGCCTATTCTAGTAGTACAATTACAGATTACGAGGTAACAATTCCTTCTATCTTGTCATGTCGTTTGCCATTTCTGACATCATCCGGTCAGTATTGGGAGTTCTGGAAGAACATGTCCTCCCTCGGCTCCTCCTTGGCGCTCGAGGCGTGCATCGCGTCGTTCTGCCTCTGCTGCTGCTGGTGCTGGCTCATGTACGACGCCGTTGGGTTGTCGAACCCGGAGAAGCCGAAGCTGCCGTTGAAGCCGAATGACCCCTGGTTCTGGCTGCCGAACCCGTCAGGCCTCGGCGGGTACTGCTGTGTCCCGGCGGCGGCGCCGCCGGTTTGGTATGTCATGGCGGCCGGCTGCTGGCTTGCCATGTACTGGTGGCTGGTGCTCATGGCGCTGTCTGCCGCCGGCCGGGGCGCGGGGCGGTAGAGCGCGGCGCTCCCCCTTGCGGCGGGCACGTCGTGGTTGTGCTTGCCCTCGTAGGTGGTGATCACGGCGCGCAGGTCGTGCGACGCGCGCTCCACGTGCTTCCGCACGGGGCACCCCACCGTGGTGCACTTGTAGTAGCTCCGCGGGTTCGGGTTGCCCTTCACCACCTTCTGCCCGTACTTCCTCCACCGGTAGCCGTCGTCGAGGATGTCGATGTCGCTCATGGTCTGGACCACCACCCTCGGCTCCCGCACCGTCCGGTTGCCGGCCGCGTTGATCGCCTCGCCGTCACCGTCTTTCCTCCTACAGATTTGGGAAAAAAAATAGCAGGTTAATTTCCCCTGTTCCTTCCTCGAAGAATGTAGTAAAACATAACATTTCGCGCCAACATTCGTAACACGGCACTCACCATTTCTTGGAATCAGGCTCGTCGTCGTCGAGCTCGTTGCCAGCCATCGGCGAGCTTACGCCGATCTCGTCGTCCCCGAAGGACGCCGACGAGTTCTCTGGCGTCGAGACGGGCGCACCCGACATCCCTCCGAAGGAATGCTCGGACGCGTCGCCGCCGCCGCTCTGCAGCACCTGCGCCGCTCCCGCGCCGCCGCCGGAGCCCCTGCGCGTGTTCAGCGGCTTGGCGTGGTTGTGCGTGCCCTTGTACACGATCTCGGTGATCTGGCCTTCCAGCGAAGTCTCCACCTTCTTCTTGGTGGGGCAGTTGGGGAAGGTGCACTTGTAGTAGCTGCGCGGGTTCTCGCTGCCCTTCACCTGCTTCTGCCCGTACTTGCGCCAGTTGTACCCGTCGTCCGACGACCGCCTCTGCGAGTGCGTCTGCCTGTACACGCCTCCGCTCGGCGCCATCTCCGACGAGGTCGCCTGGACCGCCGCCGCGCTGAAGCTCGCCGGGTTGGCACCTGCGTCCATGCCTCCTGCTGAAGGTTGCTGCTGCTGGTACCCCCAAGGCTGCTGCTGACCTCTGTACGCTTCCTCCGCCTGAAGTATTGCAAAGAATATTTTAGGAATTCTCGTACGCTGTTTGGGTTTTCACTAATCAATCACTGTCACGGGACTATAAATTCTTGGAACGAAAAGATCATGATATGACAGAACGATCGACAAGTGCCCGATTTGTGGATGCAGAATGAAGAGAAATGGTATACTAGTACTAGTAGTTTATAGTTATTATTTGACAAAGTCAGCGAAGTTTCTGATCGCACCTGTGGAACCGGTGGCTGGAAGGTCGTCGTCGTTGTCGTCGTCGCCTGCGTGGCCTCCTCGTTGTTCACCGAAGCCGTCTGGAACGAGAAGTCGGAATACGGAACCCTCTGCTCGTCCTTGACGCCCTGCTCGGCGGCGCTCGCCGGCGGCGCCTCCGGCCTCCAGTTGAACTGCTGCGACCCGAACGCTCCCGTCGTGGGCGATGGGAAGATCTGAATTAAACGAGCACGCGCATTAGCAATACGAAATAAAATGACATGGCGCGAGCGGAATCCATTCGTCGGTGTGCTTGCTTTGCTTACACTGGAGGTCAGGAGCACCGGCGAGTCGAGGAAGTCAGCCAGGTTCATGCCCGCGGGCATGTTGAAGTAGGACGACGGCGACATGAGCGAGGGCGAGAGCGGCAGGGAAGGCGGCGTCATCGACCTGTACCCGGACGCTCCGCCGGCAGCGGAGCCGCCCAGGATGTCCGTGAAGCTCGCATTCGAGAAGGAGAACGAACCCGGCCTCGAATTGGCCGACGTCTCGACGCTCCCGGACGACGAGGTAGTCATCGGCGGAGTAGTACGACGGCGACCCGACCCAGAGACAAAACTGCGCGCGTGTGTTACGGCTTGCGACGGTCGTGTCTGCGTCCGGCGACGGAGAGAGGAAGCGACGATGGATGGGGAGATGAGGCGATCGTTGGGAATCGGAGGGATTGCTTGGACGGACTGGAAGAGGAAAGACTATATAGAGCTTTGAAAACTTTGACCGTGGACTGGTCAAAGCTCGTGGGGTTTGACTGGCGGCGCAGTAGTGTGAGAGCGCTGATCGATGAGCTGACGAGAAGGTACCCACCACTCGGATCGAGCTATGCCGCTGCGTGGGGGCGACGTGGCAGGCGTTCTGTGATGATGGTGCGGGTGCGGGTATGGTTTCCGGTGAACGGAGGAGTTGGTGGTCGTGGATCGTTTCTTTGACCTGCTCAAACGTCCAGCGTGGATTATTTGTAGGTTCCAAATCATGTTGCGTTTGGTTTGTAACCAATTTTCGGTGTTATAAGCGACAAAACACAAAACCAGTTTAATTATGCTTTGGATTAACTACTTAGAGTTATCTCCTTGTAGGTACTACGGGTTTGTCGACATGTGAGTCCATACATAATTCTTGCTTTGCTATCTTGTGTGGTTGTTCTTCCCTTTAGATCAAAATTGCACATTTTTCATCCCTATTGTGATCATCGCCGATCACCGATCGTTCTACTCGTTGAGTGAACACTATATGTGCCCCTATTAAAAACACAAGAATGGACAAACGAAAAAAACTTGTTTCTGGAAATAATTTACATAAAGTTTATTTGTTTTCCATAAAAGTAGCCCATAGTTGTCTATTTGTTTCCTTGGAAAATAGAACTATTCACCTATTTTCAAGTGGTTCTTTTTTTCCCGTGTATAAAGTTGAACCCTGTAATATTCTTATGTTGTTTTTCTTGGAAATGGGGCCAAAGCCGCACTCGACCAATATCTTTCTAGATGCATGGGTTAAATAATTGACCTCTTTTCTGACTGATCATTAGCTAGTAGTATGGTTTTCATAACCTAAGTAATCATGTATGTTGGCGCACTTTTAGTCTAAGCGCAGGACTACTTCTCATGCATATTGATGACATATTTATCTAGTTTATACAGCTTTCTCTATTCTTGTATATGAAAAATTGTCTTGTGGGCCCATCTAACAATAGGCCGTTATGTTCCTAAAGTGTATATATACTCCATTCTAAGAATTTTTTGGTTCAAAGAAATTTCATACGACTTTTTGAAGATTCTATTTCATAGACATTTTCCTTATGAAACTTGTTTGGTTTACGGGACAGGAAACTATATGAATTTATCCCAGATCTACTTCGCATTCAAATTCGAAAGAAACGTAATCCATTGATTCCAAACTCATGGAAAATTACATTGTTTCTACGACAACTATCTCATGCACCAAATCTTTATGTATTACAAATTTCTGCATTTTCAATTAATGTTGGATTCAACATAGAATTACATCCTAATCCCATGATTTTCTTCTTTTTATGTATTTTTACAATCATGTGATTATCCTCATCCAAAAGAATTCATGGGCATCTCTAATGTCAACATCGTATTTTAACAACTTTTTTTGAGGCTTTGAGCGCGAGATCATCAATTGGGTCTAGCCACATGCTAGCGTGGCGGCCTGCCTAGATCAGGGTGTGCCCCCTCCCCCGATATACTTGACATGGTCACCAATCTCCGGTGTATGCAGCTGTCTACTATTGCGACGATTCGAATTATCCTCTAGTGATCTTTGCAGGTACTTCCGTTTTGTGGGTGACGTTCAGAGTTTTCCATCGCCATTAAGAGCAATATTGACCCAACAACGATGAGCTCCGTGATGGATTTGGCGAGAATTTTTAGTCCGTCCATATTGGCTATAGTTTCCCCTTGTTTAGATTTTGCTTTGTTTAGGGTTTTTTCCACATATGGGGTTCGGTTACCCCCATTATCTTTATCTAATCTATACTTCTTATAAAGCAAAACCCCACTAAGTGCATTTATGATTTTTCTATCTCAACATGCAACCTATCCACATCATCCATTCTATTAGCCAATCAATTGTCCATGTCATCCCACTAATATTTATTAATATCTACATACAAACTTCACATCATATTATATTTCTAATCATTTATTTGTCCACGTTAATATTTTTTAATACATGGATATTTCATGTCGAATAAATTTAGTATGTCGACTATGACAAATTGAATTTGGCATATTCCTTTAGACAATTTAATGTATCATATTTTTATACCCTTTTATTTACAGAATATAGTTTCTAAAGGGTCCCGCTGCAACGCGCGGGGAATATTTCTAGTATATATATACCTAATTTAATTGAAGAATATATGCAAGAAATATAATGACCCAACGGCAGCGAGCTCGGTTACGACTTACGACTTTGGCGAGAATTTTTAGTCTCTCAATATTGGCTATTTCCCTTTGTTTATGTTTTACTGCATCTGCATCTGGGGTTCACAGTTATCTCATTATCTGGTTGTAGTAAACGTTGGTTCTCTTTATCTAATAAATACGTATATAAAACATACTCCACGTCCACGGTAAGAAATATTAGTCCATTTCTTGTCCTCGGACTAATATAGGTCCACGGGCAGACGTTTGCAGACGGTGTTTGGTTAGCACGGTCTCGCCTAGCACAGTAGCACTCCTCCCTGAACCATGCATACACACCTCCATGTGGGCCGGGTTCCTTACCGGCTTCTTCTTCTCCCGGAAGTCTTTTCCACCTCGTCTCCTTCCTAGAAGGGAGCACCATCGATCCCCAGCTTTCTCGGAAGGTATCACCGCTGCTTAAAATCAACGATTTTACGATAGTTTTGAATCACTGATCCCTCCCCCCCCCGCGCGCACACATGTTTTTAATCAACGATGACTCTTGTTTCTTCGCTCACCAGGAAGCCGACGGCATGGCACTGCGGTAGTCTGTCGAAAGCCGTTGCTTTCAGTGGACTGTATAGAGTATAGATATACACGGATGCAAGTAGTTCAGGCATATGAAGCGATGCCGTGGCGCGGGTGTCGGCTCCGGCTCGGCTCCGAAACCGCCATGTACGCACACGACGAAGTCCTGACGTGTTCTCTCATGCCAGCTCTTGTTCCCTCGGCAACACGTAAGCAATCGCGCGAGCTTTCCTCGGCAGAAAAAGGCACACAGAGAACAAGGAAAACAGCCGGACGCAACTACATGCTGGCGAACTCAGCGGGAGGCAGGCACGGAGAGGTGCACCGAGTGGATGTGAATCGGTGCAGAATTTTCTCCGCGGTGGCGGTCGCCGGTGGAGCGGAGAAAAAACTTTCTGGGTGAGGGGCGAGATGCACGCACGCAGACGCAGGCCATTGCCTCCACCGGAGAGACAGCAATGTCGCTGCCAGCCGGGCTGTCTCTACGCGCTCTTACAAAGAAGAAAATTCAGAGCAGCAAACGCACACGCACGAACGAACTAATGGCGTTTTCCTATGAGAATGGCTGCAGGTTTGGACTCTGAACCACGAACAGGTCGTCGTCGTGGATCCACACATCCACCACCCATCGATCTCTCTCTGCCCTTCCGCTGTCATCTTCATCACGGGGCACCGGCACCGGCAAGTGTTTTGGTGCTAGTTCATGCATGGCTTCTTGTCGCCGCGGAAGGTGCTGCTGTGGCTCTGCTGGATCCCACCCGGTTTGTGATTGGACCGCGTACATACGTACGTGTTTGATCTCCACCCTTTTCTCTGAAAATGGTACGCTTCTTGACTCGGACAGTTGGATCGATGTCGGGGATGCTCGAAGGACCGATGCTGCTGGCTTCTAGCCTGCTACTACCATGCAACTTGCTGAATTAATAGATATATGGAGTGGCATGCTTCGATCGAGGCATGCAACCACCAGAGAGATAATTGCAGTATCAATCAACCAACAGTGGTACGCATTGTAAAGATGAGAACTGAAACACTCCCAACAAGTGGCTGAGTAAGCATCGATGCATTATTCGAAAATGGTGAATGGGGGCACCTGCCTAGCGTAGTCACCCTCGTGTGGTTGTGTTCTGAAATCTGAACCCGGACAGGTATATCATACAGATGAATCCCCCGTCAGAACGTGCAAAAATTAGCTCATCCTCTAGAAGATCTTGCCATCAATTCAGCACGCACTACAGAGCAGCTAACCAAACATGACGATGCTACAGTCTTTAGTGAAAAATAACTCGATCTGGAGTGAAAACAGCTATTGATATCCAATGCTAACACACGAGCTAACAGTACTACTACCTACTAATACGTGTGCGCTCTAGTCTTCACACCCCCCCCCCCCCCCCCCCCCCCCCCCCCAGTATAATAAAGCTACTACCGTCTTCCATTCCCAGTCTTCCGCACGGCCATGACTCGTTCCTCTGTGCTTTAGTCCTCACCCCAGTAGGTTACCGTCTTCCCAATCTTCTGCAGAGCCTTGACCACTTCCTCTGGGGTAATGTTTCCTGTCACCGTGACCTTGTTCGTCTCCTTCTCAAGCTGGTAACTCTCCATATCTGCACATAGGTAAACAGGAGACCAGCAGGTTCATTATATATTCAAGTGGGGAAAGTGACTGTTTTGCGTTGAGAGGATCGACCTACCGTCGATTGTCTTGATCGCCTTCTTAATCGACTTGATGCACCTGTCGCAGTGCATCCCAACCTTCAACTCCACTACCTGCAGTTGCCATGTAAACACGCTTTCAGGCTCAAGCTGTTGACAAGGATATACATGATCTGCTCCTATATGTACAATAATTCAGAAATTCAGATACAAATATCCTGTTGCATGAACAGAAGAACTGACTAGTGTTAACTTACAGCCATGGTTCTCGTCGAGTAGAACAGAAGCCTACTAAGTACTGTGCAGGTGCAGCTACCACTTCTCGGACGGCTCCGAAGTAGAGATTTCTGTCTCTCTGTATCCTGAAGCTTATATACTAGTACAACTGTACCTTTCACTTTTCTGCAAACAACGACAACTTTTGTTCTCCACCGTGAATAATAAAGCACATAGCATCGGTTCACTTTAAAGCTGTCAACATGGAGGCATGCATTTCACACTTGAAAAGGTGCTCCACAGATTGCCGAACTCTACAAGATAAATGTGTAAGAATCTCCTTTTGAACTGGCTCCAGCTAATTCCTTCTGAAGTTACTGGCATACACTACCTAACCTAGTGCATTATTCTTCAATCAGACTCTTAAACATGCACAAGTTCGTAATATCTGGCATGAAGGTGATTTCATAATTCATCATCATCATAAGAGCCTCTCATAGTAATCAATAGAGAGACTGTTTTTTCCCCTCTAACATGGAATACGAAAAGCCGACACCTGTTACAATGTTACAGCTGAACTGAAGAAAACTGGACTAAGTAACGACCTAAGGTCCTATAAAACAGAACATGACAAACCAAGAGCATAAGAATGTCAAATGATGACATCGATCCCAAAAAGGATGATCTAATTGTCAGCTTTTCTCATACTATACAACATCAGTCACCATCCAACAGCTGTGGGTCAACTTTTTAGCTGGATGCTACCATTTTCCACAAATCCTTCATCATCAGGTTGCCTCTGCCGTCCAGACTCTACCACCGGTTGGACGGGTGGGATCATTTCGCCGTCCACCGTCAGGTTGACGACAACACCGTTCCCCTCTCGCACCCCAAAAGACACCGGTACTTCCGCCGCAGCCATCGCTACTGGCCCGCACTCTGCGTCACCGCCATCCACCAGTTTCCCGTAGAAACTACCATCCTCCACGTTGTACAGGTTCGCTGTGCGGACTTCTTGCGCGAGCGCGCACGGCCAGCAGAACAGCCACTGCATATAGTCCGTCAGTGATGCCGAGCCACAGCACCACCTGCTCCTGGGCAGCCCGAGTCTCTTCCTCATCTGGATCCTCCAGAAACCCCCGTACAGTAGCCCGAAGAAGCACAGGATGATCCCGGCGGCACCGAAGGCGTCACTGAGGATGTAGTCGTGGATGTTGAGTGCCGTGATGTTGAACACCCAGAACGGCGCGACGCACAGCAGAAGGAACATGACGGTGTGCACGTACATGTTGCCCAGCCCGAGCCGCTCCATGTTCCAGCCGAACACGCAGAACGTGCAGAGGAACGAGAGGTAGCACACCGTGGGATCCTCGCTGCAGTCGAGCAGCTCCCCTGCCCACATCGGGTTGCCGACCACTGTTCTTGCTTCGGCCGATTCGACTTCTGTTGTGTAAGGGTGCTTGGTTTCTTCACAGGAGGCAGCATCATCAACGTCTCTGCCTAGAGGGCTGTACACCATGTGCGCTCCAGCAACCACCGGTGCAGTGACTCCGAGGATGAAGAAGAAGTTATCGGCGAACTCAGAGCGTGATCTACTGGGATAGCCCCAGTACAGGCTACACTCTATGTATTGCGAGATGCAAGTGATGTGGAGCAGGGCCACCACGAAGGATATGTGCGCTCGCTCCTTGGGACGGTGGGCGCCATTCTTGCAGTAAACCGTTCTAAGCTCGGCGACGTCCTCTGACCTCCAACGGCAGAGGAGAAAAAGGTGGTGGATGAGGCTGGGATGCTGGTATATGCTCATGAGAGTGAAGAGGGCGTTGAGTATTTGGTTGTCGATCTCTATCCAGTGGTCTCGCAAGCCCTTGGAAGGGAATGCCTTGTTCAGGAATCCTAAAAGGAGCAGTCCTAACATGGCACCAGAGGCGGCGACGAGGAGCAGCCAGATGAGAAGACCAATGTTCATAGGATGCTTGAGATGGTTCTTGCAAATGGTGAAGAGGGAGCTCCAGTCGATTGTTCTGATGAAGTGAACATGGAGGTAGCGGTGGATGCCAATCGATGGTAACTTAAATTTTTCCAGTGGAGAAAAAAGGTTGATGTCCTTTAGCCATTGCACTGATGGAGTTGCTTTGAGAAAATCCAGAAGTCGTCTCTCATGATGATCCGCCCCTTGCATTAGTCCGTCATGATGGGCAGGAACTGTGATGTGATATTCAGTCAAAATTGGTGAATTTGCATCCGAACATGGTATGTCTTCTATGTCATCCATGATAATATTGTGACTCATTTTGTTATGTGTGACTGAACTTTGTACTTTTGGTTGTCTAAGGACAGAGGATGATGAACTCGAAGTTGTGGCTCAAGGGATTTGCAGCATTCAGCTATCAAAATGAAAACAAAGAGGGTTAGAATTGCATCATGGATTTCTGACTTTAAGTAAGATAAGGGAATACTACTGGAACCGCAAATATGATCATGGAATGAGCTTTTGATATAAACCCAATGACATGTATCAAGTTCTCGAGGATTATAGTTACACCACAAATATTATTCAGATATCATATCACAAACGTTAACCAGAATGCATGTATGGAGTAGTATGTATACCGGCATGTCCACCGGCCACTGCAGACTCCATTCACTAGTGTTTTGTTTTTTTTAACTTCTTTCAGTAATCAACAAAACATATGATCAGAAGTGAGGAGAAAAACATATTCAATTTAACTGTTTTTCCCCGAGAATACCAATTAACTTCAGTTAAATAGTAAAATCACCAACATGTATGAGATCAATTGATCATAATGACATTTCCTCTTCTGAACCTCAAAAGGATAGACCCCCACCAAATCCAATAATCTTACAGAATGATTCTCCAATTCTTAAATCGAACGTACGAACTGGAGCAGAAAGCATACCCATGTCAAAACAAAACATACCTTCAGAAGGAGAGTAGAAACCAGTCGGAAGAATCGGGCGAAAAGAAGCTCAATTGATCATCCGAATTCAGATCACACCAGGCTCCGAGAATCCTAGGCACAGTTGATTAAGGGAGAGAACCATGGACTTCTGAAGCTCCTGTTGTTTGCCAGGGAAAAAAAATGAAGATGTGATGAACTAGTGCTGCGGAGGAGCTGAAATAGGGGCAGGCAGCTAAACTAGGACCCGGATCTTGACGAACGACACAACTTTCGGAATAGTAGTATTTGACAGGAACAACCGAAACAAATTCTCTCCTTGTGAGCGACGGACTTCGTATTCGCCGGAACATCGCTGTCACCTTCTACCCGAGCAGTCAGTCTTGACTCTACACATCACTACCGCATCACTCCCACGCGACTCAAACAATTCAACCTCGAAAAGAAAAGTGCTTGTTGCGCCGGCCCGATGGAACAAGTCAACCGGTCAAGCTTGGGGGCTGGAACATCCGAATTCCCAGGCGGAGTCACCCTCGCCGTGCCTGCGCTGCCCGAGGGCTCGAGTGCGCTGGGGCTGACGGCGGCAGCGTAAGATTTGACTACCGGGGAAGAGAGCACGCGTCTCCAAGATGAGCAGGGGGGTGGACTTACTACGGGAAGATCGTGGAGAAGAACTGGGCGAGCAGGGGGTGGGCTGGGCTGCACGCGCGCGCACCTCCGGGGTCCGACGCTCCGGGGCGACCGAATCTTTGCTGACTTCTGCTCCTCGGAGGCCTCGACGACTGACGAGGCGACGAGTCTGACATGGTCGCGCCTCCGAGACTCAGTTCCAAGAATTTTGTTTCTTTGGTTTTTCCAGGCATTGTTCGGTTTAAGGGTGACAATTTTACCGCTGGGTACTCTACCTACATGGTAGTGTTATATGGTTAAAATTTTGTATTCATGGACATCTTTTTAGGATGTAAATGTATAGGATAATTTCTTCACCGTAATTCGAAAAAATTATATCTGGTTTGAAGGAAATCGACGGATAAGGATATCTGAACTCAACATCCGGATGTGATATAGGATATGGTATGTCAAACAACCTCGTATATGGACTATACGAAAATTAATTAGAATTATCTGGTGATTTTAAACTGAATAGTCCGATTTTCTACCAAATTTTTAAGTTTGTTCGGAAAGCACAATTCACTTATATAGACATTGTACTAACCGAGTATAATTTTATTAGACTCCTAGGTTATTGCACAATAATTTTTGGTTGTACGATTTGTAAATGTACTTATATGCATACTATGTGATTAATATTGTTTCCGTTTCGAATCCGCGAGCGGATATATCCGCCGTAGAATCTGCAACCGATCATTATTAGCTCCGCTCTGAATCCGATGAAAAAATATGGTAGAGTATATGGTAACTGTAAAATTCAATCCAATCTGATTCGCTTTACATCACTACACCCTACCCATCATGAAAAGAAATATAAAGCACTCTATAGTGATAATTTTATTACGAGCAAACATAGAAATGGATTTTGAGGGGACATTTATTTTCTCAGACAACATGAACATAAACATGAAGCACTCCCTTAAAATTAACAATAGCATAAAAGGAGCTTATACTATACACTCCTTTGGATTCAAATTTCCATATAATAGCATCATCATCTCTGCTAAGATGGATAGTCTGAGCAATTTGGATAATTTCATACCATTTTAGCAATAGGTTATGATCGAAAGTTCGAAACATCTACAAAAGGTGACTTTTAACGGCTCACCATCCCAGACATCTCCAATGGTAGCAATTTTCTCATTAAAAATATCATACAACTCTCAATATTAGATGTCAGAGCTAGAAAAACCAAATCAATGGTCTTTCCAAATTTAATTTTCCTGCCAATTATAACTTTCCATTGATATCTCAATTTGACTGCTTTAGTAGCTTAAGGAATATCTTTCTAGAAAGGGGAGACGCCAATAAAGGAAGGGAAAAGATGTTTGAATTATTGGTATTGTACTTATAATCCATAATCTACTCTTTCAGAGGCTGTTTTCATCTAGTTGGTATCTTCAACCCAAGAAGCAAGGAGACACAAATTCATCTCTTCTAAATTTGGGATACCGAAATCACCCAAACTTTTCCCCCCCTGTTAGACCAGCCCCAAATTAGCAAGATGGTATTTAAAATGGCCTTATAGTTGTCCCACGGGCAGCGAGCCATCTACAATTTTTTTTCAGTGATGAAGATCATGTAAATACGATTCAAGATTGTGTGCTCTTTTATATGTAACGACTCAAGGCATTTCCAAAATGTTTATGTAGCAACGTGCACATCATCTCTTTATGTAAGCTACCAACGTTATCATTATTTTCGTTTGTTGATTTCATATTACCTAAGGGTTTAACTACTGTACTTTGCAAGCAACATCAATTAGGTAAATTCCTAAAATCTTAACGAGTTATATCCTTTCACTCATGTAGTAGAGGTAAATTCCTAAATTCCTAATTCCTAATCTCCATCACGATGGCCACCACGAAATATGCCGCCCCAGCTCGACCTCACCTGCCACGAGCGACGAGACCCGATTCCCTGGAAGCACCCGACTGACATGTGGTCCCTAAGTAGAGTAGCCGCGTACAGCACGAATCGAGCCGCCAGCTATACCGAGCACAAGACCAGACCCCCGCACACGGACACGCCGCAGCCCCCAGAGAGTAGCAGGAAGCGTCAGGGGAGCCATGTCGACCGGCGAAGCAGAGGCTGCGGCGGCGGAGGCGATGGCGTCGGAGGCGTACCTAGCGGGCGACGCCGTGAGGGAGGCGCGGGAGCTGGTGGCGGAGCTCTGCCGGCACTTCTACCTGCAGGGGTGGGTCACCGGCACCGGCGGCAGCATCACCGTCAAGGCCAACGACCCCGCCGTGCCCCTTGCGCAGCAGCTCATCGTCATGTCCCCGTCCGGTAACTAACTCCTGCCTCTCCTCCTCTGTTCCCTGCTTCCGTTAGCTCGGCTTGCGTACCTCACGGTGAACGAGCCCCACCTGTTCGACGAATTGTTAAACTGGGTTGCGAGTTCCCGCTGTGCGAAGGAATATATGATGGATGCTGTTGCCAGCGAGTCGAGTTCGAGCTTGCTTCTTCCGCTCAGTGTTTGCTGGGTAAACTGCACTTGTATGAGCGTGCGGTCGGTCAACTGATGTGTTCTTTCTTATCGTCAGTGACTTGTTTGCCCAGTTACCACTAGCTTGCACCGACTTCCCCAATAGGTGAAATGTAAATTGAAAATCATTTCTCTGAAATTGCCGCTACCTTGCTGCCTTGCGTAGTTTAATGGTGTGTTTGATGGTACTGGAGCCTTTTGGTCAATGGTCATAGTCGTCTTTATTATGGTTGCACTGTGAAGAAACTTTGGTTATGAAGTATATCTTCAGAATGTCAAGTTTTGAACCATCTTAAGCACTATATACTTTAAGTCACTGACAAAACCTATCAAGTGTTTTTTCTTCAAAATATCGTCTTTGACATGCTTATAGAGTAGTCGTAAAATACAATGGTAGCGTTGTAGTTCTAAAAGAATGCGTGCCAGATACTCTGCTTGTGCGGAGCCTGACACTGGATGTTAATTGGTCGAGGTAAGAAATACAAGTGACAAGCTGACAACATGAGTTTTTATCGGGTTTAGGCGTGCAGAAGGAGAGGATGGCGGCAGACGACATGTACGTGATGTCAGCAGATGGCAAGGTGTTATCAGCACCAGCGGCAAAGCCATGGCCGCACAAGCATCCAAAGTGTTCAGACTGTGCACCTCTGTTCATGAAGGTCGTCAGCTTTCCTTTTTTTTTTGTTCTGTTGTTTCAGATTCCTGTACGTATTGTCCAATATCCTTGATGTTTTGCAGTCTTATCTAATGCGAGGAGCTGGCGCTGTGATTCATAGCCATGGCATGGAGACTTGCATGGCAACAATGCTCGTTCCTGGTGCAAAGGAGTTCAGGGTGAGTCCTCCTAGTCTTTTTTACATTTCCCATGAAATTCAGCTGATACACAAAGTCTCATTTGTGTTTCCATGAAATTTACTTATAGTGCTTACTAAGAATGTAAGTGCAAAAGTTACACATCATGTCTGGTGTACTTCTAAGATTAGGACTTCTTTATCCTCAGCAATGCAATGCCTATAATAGAGATTTTTTAAATTCTGATCAATTGTGAAAAACATTTACACTTTCCATATTTCCATTTCCATATACACTTCAAGTGTTATTAGCGTATGATACACTGCTGGTTTGTGCAATGATTCCATAATATGGAGCTTGTTTTTGCCCCACATTTCTTTCATTTCATGTGAAACATCACACAGAAAAATCATGAACACTAGCACGTGGTGCATAATTTTTATAGATTAACAGAAACATACAGATATGCATCAGCTGTTTGGATCAGTGATCCAGAATTCCAGACTGATGTTGTACAGATCCTCTAAAGTTGTCCTTGCCGGGAAGTCAAACATTTAGAAATGTGTATGTTTGGTACATTGATTGGAAACTCGTATGGTGGAGTATGTGAGATGTTTTGTCTTTCATGTAGAATGTAGATGGTACATGCAACTAAATATGTCATATAATTTTGAGCTCCAATATGTGTTCCTTGAAAGTTCTAGGAATAGTAAATAATACGGTGACATGCTAACATGTCTAAAATTTAAACATATATACTACCATACATGTTGCAAGGTATACACAACACATAAGTGCTATATCAAGTTATCAACCCCACACCCATTGTATGGGTTAATGATGTTCACAACAGAAATCAGAATAAAACTTAAATAACAGAGTTCTCAGATACCAGTGACATGTGTGCTAATAATAACTAATAAGTAACTGTAACACAAATAACAGTGACTTTTCAAAAAATTATCTGTGTGTGGCCGCGGTTTACAACTCACATTCATAGTAGATCCTGTTTTACATATCTCTCAGCTAATTAAGTCCATCTCTATGTTTTACTAATCTTATTACTGTGTTGGTATTCCTCGTGTGACCGTATACTGCACTGCTGATCTTACTGCAGATAACACATATGGAAATGATTAAAGGCATCAAAGGTCATGGCTACAGAGATGAATTGGTGATTCCCATAATTGAGAACACTCCTTACGAGTATGAACTCACAGACTCTTTGGCTGACGCGGTATGGCACTAGTTTCCTTTGTTTCAAGATTCCATATTTCACTTTTCAAGCAATCCAGTCTACAGGTGCAAATACATACTTCTGTCATATGTGGTTTTGTTTCTCATGAATTTGTACTGATAAAAATCAGACGATTCCAGCAGTGGGATTAGGCAACTTGTAGGCAGCAACACCATCTCATTCATCTGATCATTTAGTCTTTACCCCATAATCAGTAGCACCATCTCATTCCTTTGTATTATGGAGAGTTTGAGCAACTACCAAATAATATTTATTGCAATGAGGTTAGGTTATGAACAATATTGTGATTGGATCTAGCAGTACCTGACACGGAGTTATTACAGATCAAAGCATACCCCAAGACAACTGCTGTGCTTGTACGGAACCATGGAATTTATATTTGGGGTGACTCCTGGATCAATGCCAAGACACAGGTATTTTTATTTCCAATTTTCCATGACTTAGGTTTCTGCATCAATTTTCAGGTTGGGGTGCTTATTGCTGACTAACATTCTTCTCATCTCCTCTCACAATCATTTTGTCTCTTCATTTTAGGTTATCAGTTCGTTCAATATAAATTCTTAGATCCATCTCCACATGCTACCTCTTCTTTTAGTTTTAATGGTCACTTTGCAATTTGCATCCAAATTTTCTGAAATTCAATCAACTGTATGCTTTATCCAATCTAGCTTGTACGAATGACGACTATATTAGTAAAGGGATAATTTATCCCTCTATTCAATGAGAGTTTTGTGACATAGGTTATGTGGGCTGTGTTGAGGACTAATTCTTTTTTGCGATTTTTTTTTGTTGCGAATGAGGACTAGTTCTTTTTTTTTTTTTTTTGAGAGAGAGAGAGAGAGAGAGGACTAGTTCTTATGGTTCCTGGAATTAATGTGAGGGCAGAGATATTGACTACATTGCTATGCCTTGCTTTTCAGGCTGAATGCTATCATTATCTTCTTGATGCTGCCATCAAGATGTATCAGTTAGGGATTGACTGGACAACTCCTGAGCATGGTCCAATAAACAGTGCCAAAAGATTGCGTAGTGCTATAAGTCCTGGCGTTCCTAATGGATTTCATGTAGCCAAATCATCAAAGGTCAGTTCTCTGTTCCTAGTAATTTGTGAATTCAACCTACTTTGTAGTACTTGTAGATTAATAACATTGGCAACTGCGTTAGTAACAACCTGTTATCTCTGAGTTTTTTTTCACTTGCCAGGATGTTACTTAGTGCAAAAGCAGTCCCATGTATTCAATTGAATTAATTTAACATGTTTGAGTTAATCTGAATTTTGTAATTGGAGTTGAGTCCATTTATTGGACTATTTCGAATTGAAATAATGCCTTGGGGATCTTAAGTTGGGTTATGCATAGTACTTTTGGCTTTTTGTGATTTTTAGTTCAGTTTGTATTTTTCTCCACCATTTGCATTTTGATCTTCCTCAGCCCACCCCACTCAAGCAACCAGCCTAGCCTATCTTCTAGCCAAGCTTCAGTCTGGTCTCTAATCCTCTTTCTCTGACATGCAACTATAGCATCTGTCAGATTTCTTCAACCTTCGGCAAACACACACAGCAGCAGCAGGCTACTGTAGCATTCTCTCCGTTGGTTCATCACCCACTCCCTTCCCTCTCCAATTTCCAGTGGAAAATTAAATCGCTATAACCTGAGAAACTCATCCCGTTTGCTGTCCCATCTGTTTTCCTTGTTTAAAATCTACCAAAAATCGGTGACCATTAATGGGTGATTTAATTTGCACTTGAAATAGAAGAGAGTAGGAAATGGGGAGATGAACCGGATGGAGGAACTACTGCAATTTCCGGATGCTGTGCTGCTCTATGTGTCTGCTGGAGGTTTAAGAAACGTGACAGAGAAGCACTTGCAAGTGAGAGAGAAAGAGGATTAGAGATTGTGCTGCAGCTTGGGCTACACCAAATGAGAAAAATCAAGTAAAATTATCCCAATGCATATCTCTATCGATTTTTTCCCAATATATTGGCTTAACACAAATTACACAAATTACATAGTTTAAATTAATTCAAACACGTTGAATAAACACATGGGACAACTTCTGCACCAAGTAGCATCCTTGCAACTGATATTTTTCCTTAAACCTTCTGAGAAAATAGGATGTTGTAGCGGATATTATTGCTTGTGTGTTTCCTTAGCTGGTTTATGTTTGCTGTATCTGGGCAACTTAACCGTTGACTTATTTCTTGAATGCCACATGCCAGTACTCACACTTTGTTTCATATTGCAGCATTGTGTTGTGCTTGACATCGAAGGAACAACAACTCCAATATCATTTGTCACTGATGTTATGTTTCCTTATGCCCGTGATAATGTGCGGAAGCATCTGACTTCTACATATGATTCTGAAGAAACCAAAGAAGACATCAAATTGTTGCGCATCCAAGTAAGTTATGGTAAAGGAATTTGACGTGTCCTGTGAAGCTAGATCTTGAAGCATCTAAAATCAAAGTTGATCATACTAGTATATTGTATTTGACAGCTCTTGCACAAATTGCTTTGTTTTATTCAAGTTAGTTTGACTATTGATCAATTATGCAGGTTGAAGAAGACCTAAGAAACGGAGTTGTTGGGGCTGTTCCAGTTGCACCCAGTGATGCTGGCAAAGAAGAGGTTATCAGTTCGTTAGTCGCTAATGTTGAATCCATGATCAAAGCAGACCGGAAGATTACATCACTGAAACAACTTCAGGTACCCTTCATATCCCTTCCCAGAGCTGGAAACATATATCTTTTTCTTCCATGGAGTTATATTCTTATGGCTAATTCCAGGGTCATATATGGAGGACTGGATTTGAAAGCAAAAAACTGCAAGGAGTTGTTTTTGAGGATGTTCCTGAGGCACTGATGGACTGGCAATCTCACGGTGTCAAGGTATCTATTTGGTCAAACTCTTCCGAAGTATAAATTATTAAATTGAGGCATAAATTGGATTTCCATCAAATCTGTTTATTGTTCATGCTTATTTTTATTGGTCATAATTTGTAAGTGAGTTGTTTAGGTCAGAGAGTTGACTCCTGAGCCAGAGTGTCGAGACAATACCCATTACAGAACTCCGTAAATCATTTTGTTGTGTACTAGAATTGCAGGGAGCTAGGGGAAAAGGCTGTACCCCGAGGGGCAAGATAGAAGAAGTGTTCTTCTAGTTCTTGCTTGGTTTATTTCTCTTTACATAGAGGGCTAATAGCCTAATAATCCACCAAATCTAAGTAACAAAACATAGATCTTATTTGTAATTGGCGCAAGGCCCAAGGTAAAGAATGCAGGTTGGTAGGTTGTCAAAGTCCTACTGAATTTAGTGAAGCATGTAGAGAAGCTAAGGAAAATGGTTTCTGATAGAACAAAAGGATGCTAACCTTTAATTGCATTAATTTAAGATATTACTATAACTGTAATTTGAAGCGTATATACTCTTGTGTATGTATTCCTGAAATTTCCTATTCCATTCACTTGATACAAGATCATATGCTTGCCAATAGGTTTACATATACTCAAGTGGAAGTAGGGAGGCACAGAGGCTATTATTTGGCCATACATCATATGGTGATCTGCGCCAATATCTGTGTGGTTTTTTTGACACCACAACCGGGTAAGCTTTTGATCTTTTTGTTCTATTTGTCCTTTCAAAAGTGAATATGGAATCATGATTCTCTCTCTCATATTCACAGAAACAAAAGAGAAGCGAGAAGTTATTTCGAGATCTCTCAATCACTTGGGGTGGACAATCCATCTCAAATATTATTTATCACAGATGTGTTCGAAGAAGCCGTTGCTGCAAAGAATTCAGGTATCGCTAGGCTATTTCCACTCTATAATATTAGGATATCCGTAGATAAATAATGCAAATATGTAATGTTCACGTCTTAGGGAGTGTTCACACCTTTGTCTTGCGGACGCACTTGCGAGCTAAGATATTTTGTTCGGTATTGCGCAGATCTATATGTGCTTCTGTTCTTAGTATCATCAATTCTCTATTGGGGGAAGACTTTGATTTCACTATTTATCTTTCTCTTCAGGTTTGGAGGCAATAATCTCCATTCGCCCGGGGAATGCACCACTTCCTGAGAATCATGGTTTCCGGACCATCAGTTCTTTCAGTGAGATCTGACAAATGTACAAGAGAAGAGACAAGCATGGCCGGAGAATCACATTTGGATGTGTAACGTGAGTGTGCTTCGTGCGCCCCTGGATCAGTCATTGTACTAGCAGGATAGCGCATCTGTTAGCATGGCATCAGACTGCAATAAAACCAGGTGGCAGAATAAAAGTGGGAAGAGTTGTAAGAAAAAGAGGTTGTTGTGAAGAGCGTACGAGTATGTTCCTGTTCCCGTGTTTGTGAATGTGCGTGCTTCTACGTGACACATTTTGGTTTTATAGCTCACTGGATCCGGAGGGTGAATAATATAGCCATGTTGTCAGTCCTGCTCATTTGGTTCACTTTCTAGTCCTGTCATGTCATCAGGCAACTCTATTCGTCGGCGAGACTTTCAGCTCTTAATGTGACATTCCTTCAAGCAGGACTAATAACTTTGTTCAAGAACGGCCGAACGGGGCTATCGACTGGGACTTATGCTGCAACATACCAGCAACTTTTCTATAGAGCCTGAAAGTGTACACCGCATCCAAATGTGCGTAAAATTTTCGGTCTTGTTTTGGGAGGCCCCCGTGCAATCATGTTTTTTGGCACAAAGGTTTACCCGTCTATGTGACATGACACAGTAAAAAACAGTTGTTTTTCTAACAAAAATAATTGTTATTTATGTATAGTGCAGAAAGAGGAAATCCGCACGGTTTAAGACATAAGTGTTAAGCAATGGTGTCGTAAATTCAAGAGTAAAAATAATAATTAGTACATCGACTTTTGATGGTGTCACGAAAGGGATGGCAATGGTACACACTATCCACGTACCTGGCGGGTAAAAACCCTATTAGGACAATGGTCTAGGACAACAACAAAAGTACCCATGGGTATATAAACGGATATGAGTACGTGTGATCTGTAAACTCAAAAGGGGCGGTCTCGAGGGACTCTATAGACATATCAGTATCTAGCAAGTGAGTATCAGCCGCCTACCTCTCGACCGATACGTCAGTTATATCCGGCGATATGTCAGTTGAATCTAAGATATAGCCACGCAAGACCGACGTCTGATATTTTCATCGGGACAATGGCGAGCGCACATACTCCTACTATGTGCAAATATGATCATTATGATTTTTTTTTAAATGAGACAAAAGAAACCTATCTTTACGAAATGAATAAGATAAAATTGGTGGACGCTTTGCTCCTGCATTATCCTGGAGTCCATGTGCTGACGACCCTACGAAAACGAGACGCCTTCTACGCAAAATATCCTTCTCCTCCGTTCGCTTCGTTCTCCGGGAGCTGCCACCAGTGGAGTATGGTGAGTAGCATCATTACGCAGGTGAGGTGACACGGTAATCGGAAGATCTTTGTGGCAACGCTAAGCAGTAGTGCCGATCGGAGGCTCGGAGCAGACAGGACAGACCCCTGAGCTTAATTTGGTTCCCATGACAGGTCATACACCTCTAGACATAGGGTCATGGCACAGAAGTCTTGGTGACGGATCCGTTCCCCTTAGGCTCTCTCTCGCGTCCCTATCTCCTTCTACAGTAAAGAGGAGAGGCGAACCGAGGGCGACCGGCTTTTCCGCCGGGGATTCCGCCACCCTCCTCTTCTCCGGTGGCCGCGTGCCGTCGGGAAGGGGAGGGGGGTTGAATCTCCGGCCGGATCCGTGTACAGTTAGCTAGGTAGCTAGTCTGTTTAGTATGCGGGGCGGAGATCGGTCCATGCCGTCGACGCCGTCGCTTGTAGTTTGCTTCGGATCTTCGGCTCGGCGTTGCTCTGCGGCGTCGGCGTGGAGATGCGAGGCCAAGGTGTCTAGACGGGGTCGTCGATGCGACGGCGCCCCCGTTATGGACTTTTGTTTCTCCCCCTTGGTCGCATCTGGCCGGCGTTTTCTCCGGCGTCGGCGGGAAGGAGGGAGAGGGTGTGCAGGAGCTGCGTTCGCCAGTCCGTTTTGGCTGGCGGTGATCTGGAGGACGGCGGCATCCGTGCTGGTGTGCTGGTCCGTGGATGGCGGATCCGGCTCTGCTTCTCGCCGGCGGCGACGGGAGAGGCCGGATCTGGAGGTTGAAGATCGGCTTGGGGAAGATCCCCGCACCGCATGCCACAGTGATAGGTGGGTACCTCGCGTGCTCCTTATCGGTGTCTTTAAAGCCTCACGGCGATGGAGCTCCTTCAACCTTGGGCTCGTTGGTTGCTGCTCCTTCCTCTTGCGGCGTCTCGGCGTCGGAGATGATGGTCGGCTTCGTTCCGGTGGAGCAGAGAGCTTCGAGGATGTCGTTGTAATTTCAATTTTTTTCGGGGTTCTTTCTGCAATTTGTACGGTGTTCTGGGTCCTTCTGGACAGTTCTGTTGGTGTGTACATGTATTGTACTGTATTCTATCTTCTGATATAATATATATACGTATGCTTTCAAAAAAAAAGACATAGGGTCTGTTTGTGTAATGTCCCGGGTTTTCCCCATTTTAGATTTTTATTTGTTTTTTTTACATCATCATGACATCAACATCATGTATCGCATTTTTTGGCAACAAAAACTATTTTTATTAAACCTTATTTTATTTTGCTAAATTTGCCGGAAAAGTTTTACTGAGACAGTCGTCTCCGTTTTCGAAAATTAATTTGCCAATTTGAATTTGCAAAAGAAAAATAAAAGTTTTTGAGACGCGAGAGAGTAGCCCAGTCCCGGCCCAAGCCCATCTAACCTCTAAACCCTAGGGTTTCCCCTGGCTCCTCCTGGCTTTTTTCTTTCCCACCCCCTGCCTTCTTGCAGCCACCCTCTCTTTCTTTTCTCTTTTTGCAATCGTGCCCTTCCACCTCTCAAACCGGTCCTTTTCCCTTTTCTTTTGGTCCTTGAACCCTTATCTTTTTCCCTCTCTCCCTTATCCTCTCTTTCCTCTCTCCTCTCTCTTTCTTCTTTCTTTTTCCCATGTTCTTTCCTCACCCCCGCACGCTCCCTTCCCCGTCGACCTCGTCTTCCTCCCATGGCGCCCCGCGCGCATCCCCGCCGCCTTGCGGCTTCCCCAATTCTCCTTTTAACAACTGTACACGTTTGCGATAGATCATACATCACAGGTGCTTTTCCGCCGCCTTGTCCTCTCCCCTCCAGCGCGTTGCCCGTCGGCCGCTCCTCCCTTGTGTCCGATCTCGCCCCGACCCCCCTCCTCTCTCCTCCCGGCCAAGCTGCTCCTCCTCCGGCCAGCTCGTCCACGCGCCTCTCGTCCCCGCGGCCAGCTCGAGCGGCCCGCCGCCCCGCGTCGTCCGCCCGCCGGCCTATCCTCCCGGCATCGACCTTCCCGCACCCGCTCCTCCCCGTCGGTCCCGGCTCCCTATCCTCTCCGCCTCGCTCTTCCTCACCACCACCCGCGTCGCCCCGCGCCAGCTCGTCCCCGAGTCCTCCTCCACCACGGCCAGCTCGAGCTCGATCCCGGCGCCTTCCCGAGCTCGGCCTGGCTCCCCTGCTTCCTCCTCCACCTCCCTTCCCCGCATGCTCCCTCCTCTCCCGAGCTCCTCCCTCCACCTCGTTGTGGACGCCGGCTCTCCGCGCCCTGCAGCTCCATGGTCTCCTGCGCGTGCTCTCCTTCGCCCGTGTTGTGCCCGAGCTGCTGCTGCGACTTCTCTGCCCGAAGCCCTCTGCCCGCCAAGTGTTCGACAAAATTCCCGCAAGAAGCCCGATGCCGTTTCCCGACGGTCGGCCTCCTCCCGTCTCCGTGTCCGTGTTTCGTTCCCGTCGTGAAGCCGATCCCCGACGCGAGTTCTCTGTCCGTGAAGCCCGGTGCCATGCAGCGACAAGATCTTCCCCAACCGGAACCGCCAAGTTCTCCGCTTCATGTCCGTTTGTGCCGGCCGCCTTCGTGCGCGTCTGTGAACCCCGAAGACCGAGTACCCCGATGCCGTGAACCCCCATCGACCTCGAAGCCCGGAACGCCAAGGTCCGCAACGACGACGACTCGAGTACGACTACTTCCACGACGTTGACTACCTCGACTACTTCGACTACGACCCGAAGACGACGGTTCCGAATCCGGAGATCCTCGATCCGATGTGTGACCCCGACCCTAACCCTATACCATATATATCCGTATCTTCTAAAATCATGCATGCTTAATTAACATCGCACCTTTATCCATTTAGTCAAACTAAATCAACTTAATTATGGGGTTTGTCCGGTGCATCTATATTATGCACTGATCCCATTTAAAATGATTTGCCATGTGTTAGGAAATTGGACAACCTTTAATTTGTCATGCATCATGTTATCAACATGCTGCTTCTTTTGCCGTAGAGTAAAATGCATCTTTTCCGTTGCCCAGTGTTCGTTGCTTCTTCGGGAATAGGACGTTGAGTTGATGTGAGCAACGACAGGTTCTGCTTAAGTGATACTCACTTGCTATCTTTGCTTGTTTTCTGTCTCTTACACCTCCTATCTTTTGTTCCTTGCTAGCCTTATATTGCGATGCTTGTGTCTCGATCCTATTTGCATGTTTACCTTGCAGCCATGATATGCCCCACCCCACATCCTATTACCCTGTTGCTTGTTTATCTTGTTGCCCTTGCGCGTCGTAGCGCATGCTTAGGTTTGTTTTTCTCGAGTCACGTTCTAGTCTTGCTTTAATATGATAGTTGGGTTAAATTCACATGATAATCTTTAATGTTTGGCGAAGGGATATAAGTAATGAAGATAAGGCACCAGCGGAAGGCCAATCGTGGCGTTTTGTTCTGCTAGTGTCGCCTAGGACCCGAGTTCTTGTCGTCTGATCCAATACTGAACGCACTACCCACATGTGGGAGGAAATGGGACTCCCCTCGACCTAGTACTAGATCTGCAGCCTTGTCCAGGGCGCCACAAGTAGTTCTGGTGTTTCCATTTATGCGGCGCTTTATTTTGTTGCAGGTACGGATGGGACACCTCCGATACGATGATGGTTACTTACGGTAGGCCTTGCGGTATGATGCGAAGTGACCAGCTCATGGTAGTCTATGTCACCTAGCCATAGGCGCAAACGGTTAGGTCCATCTCGGAGCTTCGGCCGGACTTTCAAGGTGGGCAAGATCTAGCTAGGTGGTTCCCTGGACTTGTGTGGTAGTGAAGGAAAGTGTAGCGTCGGATACCCTGCCAGCATACCCCGGAAGTGTGCTAATTGCATGGCAACAAGGGTTGAAGTGCGTGTGGTTACATTTGTGCACCCCTGCAGGGTTAAATCTTTTCGAAAAGTCGTGTCCGCGGTTATGGACGACTTGGTGAAATGTGCTGGCTAACAAGATCATAGACAATTTACACCTAATAATAATAAGTTGATTAGTAAGATAGAACTACTTCAATTATAAAATATAAAATTGCCAACTGTGTGAGTGCCTTTGGGCTTGCTGCTCGTGGGATAAACGGGCTGGTAAGGAATCGACTGGGTTATGTTTGGTGTTATTATAGTTGGTTCCTTATGCGCTCTCTTATCTTGTCTCTTTTAGACAGAAGTTGTAGCGTGTCTTTATTAGTTGATAGTGCTTATTGTTGCCGCCTCAATCGCTAACCCTCTTCCACCGGAATTCAGCTTTAATATCTTTTAAGTATTACTTGCCAGTACTTCATAGTACTGACCCCTTCGGGGCTGCTATTCCATGGCAGCCAACAGGTATGAAGTGTGACGACGTTAACTTGGGAATCCCTCCGGCTTGGCTTGGGCAGGGTTATGGTGCCTTCGGTTATCTTCAGGACTCTTAGTCCAATTTGTATTCTTATCCGTAGCCGGATACTATTCACTTCCGTTGTTATTTGGATATTTGTATTGTATCTTTTGCTCTTGACTCGGTGAGTCGTTGTTTTTTGAATTTAAATACTGTAGGGGAGACCCCCACAGCCTTTTATTGGATTGAAAGACGACTGTACAAGATATTTACAAGATAATTACATACAGAAATTAATGCAGGTTGTCAAGCCATGATGACAATCTAGACTATAAGTTTCACCCTATGCCCAAGCATGGTGATCTAGGAAG